>CAMZMU010000020.1:70916967-71119260 GCA_947311845.1 Poa pratensis
GTACAGTGGTGCCGACAGAGCTACTGAGTAAAGATGGAAAATCAAGAGAAAATTTGCTTTGGTTTCTCTTTGCAATGTACTGTATGTCGATCGATTCAGAAATGTCAGCTGAGAGTCAAACCGACACGTGCACCTCTTTCTTGATCATGCTCCTCCATTAATTGGGCCTACTTTCGTCGCCTAGCCATGTCGACCAGCATATTCAAATGATTACCTACCCACCTTTTCGCCATTTTAGACAACCAGAGAGAACTTTCAGTAGCTCAGAGGATTAAGTACTTGCACTAGTACATAGGCTAAGCAAGCAAGTTACTTAGTTTTGTCGCTAAGCTACTGTCAAGTTCCTTAATTCCATAATGCCCGTGCCAAGGTCGTTCTTTTTCGCTCGCTGGATTCTGACCAATACTCTCTCGCTTTCGTCCACATCGATCCAATGGACAGACAAGCAAGCATTTTGGTTGAGGTGCTAACAGTCAGGATGTATGTACGCTTCATTGTGAATTTCTGGATTTATTTTGACTTTGCCTTCACTAGCGGCCAGTGCTAGTGACAAGAAGTTCACGACGCAGTCATGACTCATGAGAAATATTCTTCTTGTCCAAATTGGGCGTTGGAAACTTTAGTATGCATGGTTATCACTTAAACCTGCACACCAATACAGAGATGACAGCCAGGCATTTGGATGAGGTTCATTCATAAGTGCCTGCGGTGAACGCGACCCACAACAAACGAAGGGGGTGGATAAACACTAAGGATGTACGCCTCATTATAAGCTCTCTAATGTTATTCTGACTTTTCCTTCACTAGAGTCTAGAGGGCAGTGCTACGGACAAGAAGTTTGCGGCGCAGTCATGAGATATATACTTCTGGTCTTGGAAATTCGTAATTTCAGTTTGTTATAAACTTGAACATGCATGATTATCACTCAACATATATGACCAGCACAGCACCTTACTAAATGATCATTTAAACAATTTTACCTATTTAGGGATACCTCATCAAGGGGCAGAGAGCTAATACTGCACATTCATGTAACCATGATATCCGTTCTTGCATAAACCATTTCTATGCACCATGTGAAGAGACGTTAACAGGGCTAGCAAATATCTCTGGTTGGTGAAGTTGAGCATGCATCTCGAGATTCATATGCATTTCCATAGTGCACACAAGTTACTGGAATCAATTGCTTCTGTTTGACCACGACTTCCACTCCATTACCAATTAAGATGTTTACTCGTCGATCGGTCCATCGTCCTGCCAACCTTGTGCGTCGTGATGGGCACCTATGGCATATTTTTCAGCAGAGCATCGATCTGCACTTCAATTGGATGGCACAAATGATTCCAAATATGGGCAATAATTAGGTGGCCGCTGAAGAGCAGGTATGAAGAATTTTGAACAAAACAGACCACCTGAGCGAATGAATTGTCAGAAAAGACCACCTGTGAAATTTTTTGTCAAAAAAGGACCACCTCTTCGGTGGCGGCAGCGGTCAGGCGACACGTGGCGTGCCGCCGCCACGGACAGCGACGGCATGTAAGGCCGCCATAGGCGGTGGCGGCAGGTTCCTACGAAACGGAACCACGGCGAATATCTGGCCGTGTGGGTCCCAGCCGCCTGGCACGGTGGCGGCATGATGAGGTGGCCGGTGGCCGCCTTGGCTCCTGGCGGCCTTCGGCCATGCAGAGGCACGCGACGGGAAAAGCAGCGCGCCGATGCACTGATTAAGAAGGACTGACATGTGCGGGAAATAGATGCTGATTTCCACAAGGCTCGCCCCACACGCGGAAAAAGACAAGCCCTGCACTGATTGGTATGCTACTTTTGCTCATTTTGATGTGCGCACTCACTAGCACAGGAGAAGTGAGCAAAATTTTCTCCACTCCATCCTTTTCTATCAGCGCATGTGAGTACAGGGAAAGCAAACACCATACGCATGTGCCTCTGCATCTGCATGGCGCTGTCGACAGCATGGCCGAAGGCTGCAGGAGCCAAGGCGGCCACCGGCCACCTCAGCATGCCGCCACCGTGCCAGGCGGCTGGGACCCCACACGGCCAGATATTCCGTTCCAGCGCTGTGATTCCGTTTGAAGGAACCTGCCGCCACCGCCTATGGCGGCATTACGTGTCGCCTGGCACGCCTGCCGCCACGAAGGTGGTCCTTTTTGACAAAAAAATTCACAGGTGGTCTTTCTGACAATTCATTCGCCCAGGTGGTCGTTTTGTCAAAATGTCGGCATGAAGGAACCATGATGGAAGTGGCTGACACAAGAAATTAATAAGAACAAGCACAGATATTGTTGAGAAAAGAAATTAATTCTCTCCTTAATCATGTTAAATTTGCAAATCCAACAATAACATAGTGCACTAATTGTCCAGGTGCAGCTATATATGCATAATTCGCAGGACAGTTGCAGTTGGCTGGATTTTCTTCTAGTTCAGCTACCTAACAGGAAGAAGATGACAAATAGTATACTGGCCGGGTGTGCATTATACTTGGGAGGAGATATTTGGCAATTAAGAAGAGTTTAATTTTGGTCAAAAAATTCATAAGAGTTAATGGCCCTTATGTGGTCGCAGGAACACCTTGTGTACTGTAGGATTACTGCTGTATAACCCACTTTACTTAATGTGCTGTCACGGCAATTAACCTCAATTGTCTTTGGGAAGTCTCTGAAACATTTTTAAGTTTTTAAGCGAAAATAATTAGACTGCCTTTCAAAAAGTTCAAACAATGCTCGTCAGATTATTCAAGCCTTCAAGTTGAAGTAAGTATCACAGGTAATCATAATCTAGCAATCTCCCGATGAACAATCTAAATCACAGGCATCACACTTAGATTGAATGAACCAAAATCATGCACGAACAACTGCATGTTTATTATGTTAAATTTAAGTTCTTTGGTGCATGAATGTCTGAACTGTATGGGCTGTGTTCATACAGTGAAAAGATCAACACATCCACAAGGCAAGGCATGAAGGCAAGGTATTGTCATTATTAGATTCAAGAGGCTACAAGGTACATCACAAAGGCCCAAAAATCTACTTCGTTCCACAAAAAATCTAATCACAAGCATCAAATTAGAGTGAATGAGCTAACAGTCTACCCTCCAACCTGACACAGTGCCAGAGAGTCCTACTTAACTCTTTCTGGCATGATGGAGTACATGCAACAAGAGCAGCTTGTCACAATTCGTCGCAGCCATGCCATGCCATGACACATCGCCAAGCCCGTCTGAGCTCGTCCCATCCGAAACGCCTGGACCTCGTCATCATCGCGGCCGCTCCAGCTCAGCTCGACGAGCATGAGAGGCGGCGACAACTCCCGACATCTCCATGGACATGCCACGAGCCCAGACAAACCGCCTAGTGGCAGGCGCTCTACTCCCTTCTTGCCCACCATGAAGTAGCCGAGCTTTGCACCAGATTGCCCGAGCTGCTCCACTATCTGTTCCGGCGACGCCGTGGTCATGAACCGCGTTTCCCGGACCCGCCGGTTCTCGCCGAATAGTCCCGACAGATCGAGCCCCGGCGACATTGAGATGATGTCGAAAGCGTTCAGCGCCGGCGGGGCCTGGAACAGGAGGTCACGTTCCGGCGCGCCGCCGAGGAGGCTTCCGAGCTGCGAGTCGAGGCTGAGCGACCGTTTGAACCACGGTGGCTGGAGAGCTCGGCGACGGTGAGGCGGGTGGCTGGGTTCGGGTCGAGCAGGCGGCCCACGAGGCGGCGCGCCGGCTGCGACACCCAGCTCGGGAGCGCGTATCGCGGGTGTGCGCCTTCCTGCACATGTCGGGGATGTTGGAGTCGTCGAAGGGCAGGCGGCCGACGAGGAGCACGAAGAGGATGACGCCGCAGGACCAGGCGTCGGCCTTGACGCCGTCGTAGGCCTTGCCGCGGAGGACCTCGGGCGCGGCGAAGGCGGGCGTCCCGCACGCGGTGTGCAGGTGTCCGTCGTCACGGTGCGACTCCGGGAGCGCGGCGAGGCCGAAGTCGCAGACCTTGAGGTTGCCGTCGCGTCGATGAGGATGTTCTGCGGCTTGACGTCGCGGTGCGTGACGCCCCGCGCGTGGCAGTAGATGAGCGCGGAGGCGAGCTGGAGGAAGACGCGGCGAGCGGCGGGCTCGGAGAGGCGGCGCTGCGGGAGGGAGGCGAGCCTGGAGAGGAGGTCGCCGCCGGTGGCGAGCTCCATGACAAGGTACACCTTGGACCGCGTGGCGAGCACCTCGTGGAGGCGCAGCACGTTGGGGTGTCTGAGGCGGTGCATGGCGGAGACCTCGCCGAGGACGCGCGCGTCCATGCCAGCGGTGGCGGAAATCTCGGGCTTGTCGAGCACCTTGACGGCCACGGCCTCCCCGCTGACGAGGGAGCGCGCGTGGTAGACCTTGGCGAAGGTGCCGCGGCCGAGGAGGCGGCCGAGCTCGTACTTGCCGAGCAGCGGCGTGCCGTTCTTGCCTGCCTTGCTCTTGCGACGGCCATGGCGATGGCGCCGAGGCGGAAGAGGCAGATCGGCCTCTCTGTTTTTTAGGGGAAGAGCTCTGTTTTTTTTTAGGGGAAGTTTGTTGATACGGCGGCGGTGGTGTGGTTTTACAAGGGGCGGTATATATGGGGCGACTGTGGTTGGGTTTTGACACGTTGTTTATTTAGCTAGTTGCCCTCTCTGTCTTTGTCTCTAGCTTTTGCACTAGTGGCAATGCGTTACTTCTTCTCGCTGGTTCGAGTGTACAAAATGCAAATAAATTTCAAACGTAAAACTAGATCTTCTTCGTTCGCAGATATAGTTCGTCTTGAACTTCACCTGTCACCGTGAGGACTGAGCTGTCAATTTGCTTTCACATAGATATTACATCTACGTGCAATAAAATATCCTTAGAAATGTCTGTTACTAAATTGTCTCCAAGCTGAATCTAGTGCGATTTCATTCTTGTGATGGGAATTCCACGTGTACCCCTTCTGATTTTTTTTACAATAGTTATCTTATTTAACTTTTTGTGTCATATTTTACCCTATATTTTTGACAATGTGTCATATTGTCCCATTTAATCATTTTCGTCGTTTTTTACCGATCATAACCATTGGGGTAACATGGAACTCATAGGACCATTTCATATTGTTTTCGTCTCTACCACTCGACTCGACCATTTGTTCCAGGCGACATGATTCTCATAAGAAGCACCGCAACCCACTTACGTGCGTGGTATGCATAAAGATGTCTTACCAAGGGGAAGACAATTTTCATCTGACAAAACCTGGCCATCGTTGCATTGCTCCTGATTTCGCCTTATATTGGTCTTCTGTCGTCTTCTGGCCTTGCATACATGTTGTTTTGTCCAGACGGATCAAAGCGATGTTGCTACTAAAGCCGGTTACGGTGCGTCAAGTTGAGGCTTTAGAGGGTTGGGAGAAAAATGGGAAAATGAGATGCCTTTTAGGATGGTTGGAATGGTTAAATGGGTAATATTTGACAAATTGCCATATACCCGGGGCAAAAGGTGACAAACAATTAATAAATGTGGTATTTGGTGTCACAAAATCACAATTAGATAGGGTGTATAAAGTTGAATTCACATAACCTTCTAAGATTGCCCATCTCGCTCTTGAATTGAACACGCTCTTCTCATGCTAATTTAACAAACCATAATCCTTTGTTAGAGGTAAAAAATACCGATCATGCATCTACCCTACTTTTGGGGATCATGCAGCTAGTTGTATGCATATTACTTTCCAAATGTTTACTTGTTTCCTATGAAATCCAATAAAACGTTTTTGTCCTCCTATAAAAAAAAATGTTTGTGAGGAGGTGTGGTCGTCGCTGCTAATATTATGGACATAAAAAACAAGTAACTTCCCTTTTAGAATGGAAAGAGACGATTTCTGTTGTATGTATGTTCATATGATTTTTTCTGTCAAAAGTTATGACCCGATTAAAATTCAGACGTACTCATATAAGTGGACGTTTAGCATTTGAATTTTTTCAACAAAAGTGCAGTTCTATTTTTCCAATGCACGGTAAAGTAAAAAAACTGATTATCATTGAACACATGGTATTCTCATTTTTGATATGCAGTTAGCTCACTGGAGGTGGGGGAATTAAAAGGAGACATATGGTAGGTTGCATCTTTCCAACGCATTGTGTCTTAAAAAATTACATGTCCACTTATATTGAAAATGGAGCGAGTATGCAATTTGTTGTTTGGGTAAAAAAAAAAAAGGCAATTTGCTTTGTTTGCGAGGAGGTGCTCCTGTCCCTGCTGATGTCATTTGCAGAGATCAGATCTATCGCATGTCGATCACCGGCCCCTGATATTCTCGAGAGCCATTTGAGAGGCAGCAGCCGCCTATAGCCGTAATGGAGCTGGGTCCCACAACGTAGTGTAGAAGGGAAAATCCTCCGTCCTCTAGCTGCTCCACCTACTGTCCCATGCAAGGCTGGGCTGGGTTTGCTGTAACACCGCTGCAGAGAGGAAAAATATCAGGCCATCGACTGGTAGTGGTAGATCTGCGGCAAACTTTTCCGCGGAAGGAAAGGGACCAGCAGCCAGGGAAGGAAAATCGGCTATGACCGTGTATGGTCGCGCGGCTGGCTCCAGTCGCGCTGGACGCTCCAGCGCGAGAGCCGCCTAGCGTATACCAGAGGTCAATAGCGGCCGTGTTCCCGTCACCTGCGGCAGCAGGAACCTTCAGGATTGGAACACCTCTGGCCTAGCTTTATCCTCCACCCTGGGGTGTATGTCTTTCGTTTTCCCTCAGATTTTTGGTTTATTTTCTTTTCTTATCCTAGAATTATAACTCATTGTTTTCCCCCAGATTTTGGGTTTTTCTCTCTTTATTTTTTTTCCTAGAACTACACCTCATTGTTCTGGCCCTCCTAGGCGACACGGATGGCGAACCCCAGCCATTGCCCGAGACCCCTCAGTTAGAAACTAGGTTTAGGGTTTCGTTGGGTCTAGCCTCCACGTGATCGGTATATATATAAACAGCCAGGCCCGTCGAGGGGCACGTGCGAGCTGTGCACTTGCACAGGGCCCCCAGAAATTAGGGGCCCAACTGTACTTAAGTACTACGCTTTGACTAATCAGCCGGAATGAAAATAGAAAAGAAAAGGCCTCTCCTGGGTCCAACATGCACGAGGGCCCAATAGAAAGAGAATAAAAGGAAAAGCCCAACTCATGCCCGAGCATGCGTACGAAAACTACACAGTACCCCTAAAAAATGCAGTCTCTTGATCGGTCAACAGTCCAAGGATGAATTGATTGTGGAATTACGTTCCTGGTTCGCCCGGCCATGCCCGCTTGCGCCTTCCTGCTTGCGCCGTTGGCCCGAGGCGCAGTGGCGGAGCTTCACCAAGATAATAGAGGGGGCCAATCTCTAAAAAATCTTATATGTACGGTAAAAATGCTAAATGTGAGTAATAGTATGAAAAAAAATTGTGAGTAGGGGGGCCATGGCCCACTTTGGCCACAACTAAGCTCCGCCCCTGTCGAGGCGGCGATTCACTGACCCCGCAAGGCAGAACCGTCGAAACCATTGTTCAGGGATCACACCGTGAGAATTCAGGGATTGTAATCACGCCTTGATCACGGCTTCAAGATGAGTTCATCAATTGATATTAGATCGAACGATCTTGGTAAATCTATATTAGATTAATATATTCATGTGATCGATCTTGTAGCTTCAAAATTCTATTTTAGTGCTAATATTCTCTGTTAGTATGATTTATTTAAGTCAGTGTATATAAACTTTAAAAAAATTAGGGCCCTGATTTACATTTCGCACCGGGGTCCCAAATTCTTGGAGACGGCCCTGTAAACAGCAGTTTGCAATACATGTACACAACGTGTACGGTCAGCGTACATATGCCTATACAAGACCGATATTTAACACTCCCCCTCAATCTAAACTTCTAGAGACTAAATCGGTCTAACATCTGCCGCGTGGCTGGTTTAGTGAACACATCAGCCAACTGATCATTGGAGGAAATGAACCTGACTTGAAGAGCTCCAGCAGCTACTCGCTCTCGCACGAAATGGAAGTCAATCTCAATGTGTTTGGTTCGCGCATGGAAACTGGTTTGCTGTCAGGTAGGTGGCCACTAAATTGTCACACCACAATATTGGTGTGCGTTTCTTGATGGCGTGAATCACACGCTCGTTGGGAGACCCCAAGAGGAAGGTATGATGCAGTTCAGCAGCAAGTTTTCCCTCAGAAAGAAACCAAGGTTATCGAACCAGTAGGAGCAGCAACTCTTCAGAAGGTTGTTGGTGGCTCGCACGCAAAACGATCACCAACGTGGAATCTGCACACAACACAATCAAACTACTTTGCCCCAACGAAACAGTGAGGTTGTCAATCTCACCGGCTTGCTGAAAACAAAGGATTAAACGTATGGTGTGGAAAATGAGTATTAAATTGCAGAGAATGAAAAAGGAACAGTTTGCAGTTTGTGGTTGTTTAATCAGTGTAAAAGAATGGACCGGGGTCCACAGTTCACTAGTGGTGTCTCTCCATAAAAGATAACTAACATGTTGGGTGAACAAATTACAGCTGGGCAATTGACGAATAGTGAGCGCATGACAATGCATATACATGACATGTTGACTACTATGATATTTAATTGGGCATTACGACATAATACATAGACGTTATCCAACAGCATCTATGACTAATAATCCACCGCCGGGTTGTCATCCGAGTCCCCGTTGGTATTAAGTTGCAAGCAACGGATAATTGCATTAAGTAAAGTGCGTAATGTAAACAAACACATATGCCCGTGGACATAGCATCGTTAGGTTATCCCTAGTGGCAACAGCACATCCACAACCTTAGAACTTTCTGTCACTGTCCCAGGTTAAACGGAGGCATGAACCCACTATCTAGCATAAATACTCTCTCTTGGAGTTACAAGCATCTACTTGGCCAAAGCATCTACGAGTAACGGAAAGCATGCAAGATCTTAAATAACATATAATATAGATTGATAATCAACTTGACATAATATTCAATATTCATCGGATCCCAGCAAACACAACATGTAGCATTACAATAATATGATCTTGATCATGTAGGGCAGCTCACAAGATCTAAACATGATGGCACAAAGTGGAGAGACAACCATCTAGCTACTGCTATGGACCCGTAGTCCAAGGATGAACTACTCACGCATCACTCCGGAGGCAGGCATGGCGATGTAGAAGCCTCCGGTGACGATTCCCCTCTCCGGCAGGGTGCCGGGAAGAGGTTCTGAACCCTCCCGAGCTAGGGTTGACGACGGCGGCGTCTCTGGAACTTTTCGTGGATATTTGCTCAGGTACTTAGGGTTTTCGCGTCGGGGGGAATAAGTAGGCGAAAGGGCGGCGGCTGGAGACCCCCGAGGGGCCCACACCACCCAGGGCGCGGCAGAGGGGGGCCCGCGCCCTAGGTGCGTGTGGGGCCCCTGGCTCCTCTGTGCTCCTTCGTCCGTCAGGTGTGTTCTGGAAAAATAGGGACCCCGTGTAGTTTCGTCCAATTCCGAGAATATTTCCAGACTAGCTTTTCTGGAATACAAAAACAGCAGAAAACAGGAACTGGCACTTCGGCATCTTGTTAATAGGTTAGTCCCAAAAAATGTATAAAAGTGATATAAAGTAGATGCAAAACATGTAGCAATTGGTATAAAACAAGCATGGAACATCAAAAATTATAGATACGTTTGAGACGTATCAGCATCCCCAAGCTTAGTTCCTACTCGTCCTCGAGTAGGTAAACGATAAAAACAAATAATTTTTGAGGTGACATGCTACTATCATAATCTTGATCATATAATATTGCAAGGCACATGTAAATGAATGAAGTGATCCAAGTCAATGGTCTATAATTTGCTACCAAATAGATAATGAGTAAACAATGAATCACACAAGCTAAACGTTTTCATGAATAGTACTTTCGAGACAAGCATCAAACAGTTTTGCATAAGTGTTAACTCATAAAGCAATAGTTTCTAATAAAAGGTATTTAATCAACACAAAGGAAGAATTTAGTTTCAGCATTTGCTTCAACTTTCAACATATTTATCTCATGGATATTGTCAACACAAAGTAGTATAACAAGTCCAATACATTGCATATAACGCATGTTGTAACAAAGTTGACACTAGTGTTTGCTTGTGGAAGACAGAAAGAATAGGAAAACTGACTCAACATAAAAGTAAAAGAAAGGCCCTTCGCAGAGGGAAGCAGGGATTAAATCATGTGCTAGAGCTTTTAGGTTTTTGAAAGCATATAGAGATTGCATAAAATATTTGATACTCCTCCCAACCTTGCTAACACAAGCCATGGCTAACCGAATCCTCGGGTGCCTTCCATCAATCACATACCATGGAGGAGTATCTATTTTTGAGAGGTGTTTGTTAATTGTCAACGAATGGTAGCGGGTGAGAACAGTATTCTACCTGTCGAACGGACTTTTAAGAGCGGCTCCCATGAAGGACGTTATTTCTACCAGCAAGGCAGATCATCCCTCTTTCTCTTTGGTTTACACACATTCAGGTATTTCACTGTTTGTCATTGCTTACTGATGAATCAGGGCAAAAGTGTGAAGAGAATTAATTGGTTAAAGTTGTAATTAATTGGGACTGGGCACCCCGTTGCCAGCTCTTTTTGCAAGTTATTGGATAAGCGGATGTATATGCCACTAGTCCAGGTGTAAAAGTCCATCAACAAATAGAATAAAGAATAACCACACTAATTCCTCATGAGCTAGTAAACATTGACACAAAAAGGGAATAATAACATTTTGAATAATTTAAAGGTAGCACATGAAAAATTTACTTGGAGTGGCAAGGAAATACCACATATAGGTAGTTATGGTGGACACAAATGGCATGGATTTTGGCTCAAGGATTTGGATGCACGAGAAGCATTCCCTCTCAGTACAGAGTTTAGGCTAGCAAGGTTATGTAAGCAAACAAGAATATCAACCCGTACACCAAGTTTTATATGACAAACATATTGCAAACGTTATAAGACTTCATACCGTCTTCCTTGTTAACCAAACCCTGTTATTAGAAAATATCTAGACCTTAGAGATACCACCGATGCAAACCAAATTTTCAACAAGCTTTACGGTAGTTCTTCACTAATAGGCTTAACTCATGTGATGCACAATTTAATCATGATCTACTTGTTAACTCAAAACAATTGACAAGCATCAAGTTATCCATTTTAGTGATCTACAAGATTAAGCAAGTTTTTCCTTATACCAATTACCACATGCAACATTTTCTGAACCAACCAAACACCAATCAATTTATTTCATCAACTCTCCAAACAAATATAAGTGAAGCAAGAGAGTACTTTCTACAAAAGAAAGCTAATAGCTCTGACAAGAGATACATGAAAACAAGAGCTAAAAGCTGAACAGCGCTAGATATGAATACTCAACAAATATAAGTGAAGAATAGGAGTATTCTCATGAAAAAGCGGAGCGTGTCTCTCTCCCAATCAAGAATGCTAGGGTCCAGTCAAGCTTTATTGAAAATAAAAGTGCAATACTGAAAATAAAAGCACACAGACGCTCCAAGAAAAGCACATATGATGTGAAAGAATTAAAATATAGTTTCACTAGAGATGACCTGATAATTTTGACGATGAAGAAGGGGATGCCTTGGGCATCCCCAAGCTTAGACGCTTGAGTCTTCTTGAAATATGCTGGGGAGATCCATGGGAGCCTCCCCAAGCTTAAGCTCTTCACTCTTCTTGATCCTATTATATCATCCTTCTCTCTTGACCCTTGAAAACTTCCGTCACACCAAACTCAAAGTAGATCTCATTAGAGGGTTAGTGCATAATCAAAAATTCACATGTTCTAAAGACGCAATATGATTTGTTACTTTAAACATTAGCTACAGCCACTGATGTTATGTGAAGCTCTTCCACCCAAAAAAGAATTTCACTCAACACTAGTAAAAGAGAGAATGCAAAATAAAAAGGCATAATCTGTCTAAAACAGAACAGTCCGCAAAGACGAATTTTTTCGAGGCACTTACGACGCTCAGATCGAGAAACTCTGAACTAATGAAAGTTTCAGACATTCATAAAGATTACGCACAAAAATTTCAGATTTTTAACAATCTGGTGATTTTAGGAATTTCGTACAGTGAACAGCAAAAATCTGTTTCTGCGCAGCAATCAAAATTAAGCATCATCTTAACATTAGAGGCTACTCTTGGCACAACAATGCGAGAAAATAAAGATACAAAGGAGTTGCTACAGAAGTAAACAAACTCCTTGACTCAATAAAAGAAAAATTGCAGAAAAAAAAATGGGTTGCCTCCCATAAGCGCTTTTCTTTAACGCCTTTTAGCTAGGCACAAAGCATGCATCAAGTATTACCAAGTGAAGAAAGGTCTAATTCATCAAAAGCTTCATCAAGAACAGGGTTTGTCACATAGGACTTTTCAGTTTACGTAATTCTTGGGAAGAAAATTTAAATAGACCATTATGTGACTCACCCTCAAGCTCATTGAACACGTTATCCGTTTTAAACACACCCGTGGGTTTTGGTTTAGAAATTTTTGGCACATACATAAATTTTTGCTCTCCCCCACAAAAGCCTTTTGCTTTTAGTTTTAATAGAGGTAAAAGTAGAACTTATTACATCCATAGCCTCCTCTAATTCACCAATCCTAAGATTTTGATTATCTTGAATAGTACTAGTTTCTAAAACAGCAATTCTTTCATTAATGGTTCCCAGTGATTCATCAACTTTGCTAGTACTATCAAGGAGATTTGGCAAATTTTTCTCTATAGACTCCAATTTCTTTATAACATCTTCCAAGGTGATCTCATTTTTAATGTTACTAACAGGTGGTGTTCCTACTAGGCTCTCAATAATATAACTAGCTTCCAACGCAGGGTACCAAGAAAGTTACCTCCCGTCAAAGTGTCCAAGACATATCTATACCAGCTAGTTATGCCAACATAAAAATTTCTAAGCAGGATCATAGTGGAATATTTTTTAGCACCTACGATGAGCATCGCTGATTCTATACCAAGCATCTTTCAAACTTTCTCCACTTTGTTGCTTAAAAGATCGAACCTCAACTTCAGGAACCAAACATGATGAGCCGAACCAGACATGATAACTAACAGAAAACAAAACTGAAAATAAACTAATGCAAGTAACTAATTTTTTTGTGTTTTTGATAATTGAAAGCAAACAAGATAAAATAAAATAAACTAAGCAAGACAAAAACAAAGTAAAGAGATTGGAAGCGTGAAACTCCCCTTGCAGAAGACTGCTGTCTCCCCGGCAACGGCGCCAGAAAAATAGCTTGATGACGTGAAACACACGTTCGTTGGGAGACCCCAAGAGGAAGGTATGATGTAGTCAGCAGCAAGTTTTCCCTCAGAAAGAAACCAAGGTTATCGAACCAGTAGGAGCAGCAACTCTTCAGAAGGTTGTCAACGGCGCAAACGATCACTGACGTGGAATCTGCACACAACACAATCAAACTACTTTGCCCCAACGAAACAGTGAGGTTGTCAATCTCACTGGCTTGCTGAAAACAAAGGATTAAACGTATGGTGTGGAAAATGAGTATTAAATTGCAGAGAATGAAAAAGGAACAGTTTGCAGTTTGTGGTTGTTTAATCAGTGTAAAAGAATGGACCGGGGTCCACAGTTCACTAGTGGTGTCTCTCCATAAAAGATAACTAACATGTTGGGTGAACAAATTACAGCTGGGCAATTGACGAATAGTGAGCGCATGACAATGCATATACATGACATGTGACTACTATGATATTTAATTGGGCATTACGACATAATACATAGACGTTATCCAACAGCATCTATGACTAATAATCCACCGCCGGGTTGTCATCCGAGTCCCCCGTTGGTATTAAGTTGCAAGCAACGGATAATTGCATTAAGTAAAGCGTAATGTAAACAAACACATATGCCCGTGGACATAGCATCGTTAGGTTATCCCTAGTGGCAACAGCACATCCACAACCTTAGAACTTTCTGTCACTGTCCCAGGTTAAACGGAGACATGAACCCACTATCTAGCATAAATACTCTCTCTTGGAGTTACAAGCATCTACTTGGCCAAAGCATCTACGAGTAACGGAAAGCATGCAAGATCTTAAATAACATATAAGATAGATTGATAATCAACTTGACATAATATTCAATATTCATCGGATCCCAGCAAACACAACATGTAGCATTACAATAATATGATCTTGATCATGTAGGGCAGCTCACAAGATCTAAACATGATGGCACAAAGTGGAGAGACAACCATCTAGCTACTGCTATGGACCCGTAGTCCAAGGATGAACTACTCACGCATCACTCCGGAGGCAGGCATGGCGATGTAGAAGCCTCCGGTGACGATTCCCCTCTCCGGCAGGGTGCCGGGAAGAGGTTCTGAACCCTCCCGAGCTAGGGTTGACGGCGGCGGCGTCTCTGGAACTTTTCGTGGATATTTGCTCAGGTACTTAGGGTTTTCGCGTCGGGGGGAATAAGTAGGCGAAAGGGCGGCGGCTGGACCCCCGAGGGGCCCACACCACCCTAGGGCGCGGCAGAGGGGGCCCGCGCCCTAGGTGCGTGTGGGGCCCTCCTGGCTCTCCTCTGTTGCTCCTTCGTCCTTCAGGCGTGTTCTGGAAAAATAGGGACCCCCGTGTAGTTTCGTCCAATTCCGAGAATATTTCCAGACTAGCTTTTCTGGAATACAAAAACAGCAGAAAACAGGAACTGGCACTTCGGCATCTTGTTAATAGGTTAGTCCCAAAAAATGTATAAAAGTGATATAAAGTAGATGCAAAACATGTAGCAATTGGTATAAAACAAGCATGGAACATCAAAAATTATAGATACGTTTAAGACGTATCACTGCTGTAAAACGCCAAGCTCCTTGAGCAATGACTCGACCCACATGGCCTCAGCAGCTCCATTCGCCAATGCTTTGTACTCTGCCTCGGTACTGGACCTCGAGACGGTAGGCAGCTTCTTCGAACTCCAGGAAATTAAGTTCGGGCCTACAAAGATGGCAAAGCCTCCGGTAGAGCGTCGATCATCAACGCACCCTGCCCAATCTGCATCCGTAAAAATACTGACACCGGTGGAGGAGGACTTCCGAAAGAACAGACCGGTGCTGATGGTGCCCTTGACATAGCGCAATATGCGCTTCACGGCTTCCCATGTATCTCTGTCGGCTGGGATAAAAACTGACACACCTTGTTGATAGCAAAGGAAATGTCGGGTCGAGTGAGGGTTAAATACTGGAGACCCCCAACCACACTACGGTATCGGAAAGCATCATCAACACCTAGTGATTTTCCACCATCACGAGCTAGCTTCTCGGAAGTATCAAGCGGAGTGGAAGTGGGCTTACAATTCTCCATGTTGACACGATGAAGAAGATCAAGAGCATACTTGCGTTGTGTCACACTTAGGGTGTGTTTGTTTGGGCTTTTGGCTTTGGCTTTTGGAAGCCAAAAGCACCTAAATAGGTGCTTTTTGGCTTTTGACTTTTGGAAGCCATAAGATTTGGATCTAGGCTTTTGGCTTCCAAAGTCAAAAGCCAAAAAGCACCTAAATAGGTGCTTTTTGGCTTCCAAAAGCCAAAGCCAAAAGCCCAAACAAACACCCCTTAGGTCCCCTGAATTGGAAGACGCTTCCAATCCAAGAAAATAGTCCAACGGTCCAAGATCCTTGATCGGAAAGCTATCGGAGAGAGAGTGCACGAGGCGATCAACTGCGGCAGGAGTGGAGCCGGCAATGACAATATCATCGACGTATACCAGCATATAGATCTGAACAGCTCAATGGGAGAAAATGAACAGGGAGGTGTCGACATTGGAGGAAGTGAAACCAAGCTCAAGTAACCAAGCACTCAAACGGGCATACCAGGCGCGAGGAGACTGCTTAAGACCATAAAGAGCACGCTGCAGTTTGCAGACATGAGTAGGGCGCTGTGAATCTTCAAAGCCGGAGGGCTGCTGCATATAGACATCCTCTGTCAGAAAACCATGAAGGAATGCGTTGCTCACATCAACCTGGCGAAGCGTCCAGCCACGAGAAACTGCTAAGGAGAGAACCAAGCGAACGATGGCGGGCTTCACAATAGGACTGAACGTGTCGCCATAATCAATGCCATGTTGCTGAGAGAAACCACGAGCAACAAGTCGGGCCTTGTGCTTGTCAACGGAACCATCAGCACGATGCTTGGTCTTGAAAATCCATTTGCAGCTGACCAAGTTGACACCGGGGGGACGCGGCACAAGCGTCCAAGTATTAGTCTGACGAAGTGCAGCAAACTCATCAGACATAGCTGCCCGCCAGGCGGGCTCTCGCAGAGCCTCCGATGAGAGACGGGGGCAGCGAAGAAGGCACGGCGACGGGGGTCATATCGCACGGTGCCATCGGTGATCTTCCTCTCTTGGCGAGTGCCGTCACGGAGGCGTGTTGTCATAGCGTGACCAGGGGCAGCAGTCGACGATGGCGGGGGCGAGGCAGGTGCTGTCGACGAGGGCGGGGGCGACGCAGGCGCAGTCGAAGGCGTCGCGACCAGTGAAGAACTGGTGGAAGGCGACACGGACTGGGCCGAGGCAGCCGGCACGAAAGGGCTAGGCGGCGCGAAGGGAGAGCCATGCCCGCGCGGTGAAGACGGCCCAGACGCATCGGGCGTGGGCGCGCTCGACGGCCCAGGCGCGCGAGAGGACGCTTCACCGGGAGTCGCGACATGCACATGCACGTCGATCACCGGATCGGTAGCATCAGAGGATTCCTGCGTGGGTGGAGGTTGGACCTGCAAAGATGATATGCCTGCGGTAGACGAGTCAGTAGACAAATAGGACAGGTCGTAATTTCGCACATGAGCACTCGTAGCCGGTTCTGAAGACGGAAACGTGATGGCGTGCTCAAGGGGTGGAGACATCAACCGTAACACCGGGAGTGGCAAACGGGAAAACGGACTCATCGAACACAACGTCGTGAGAAATATAGATGCGTCCCGTGGATCTATCCAAACATTTATATCCATATGCATAGGACTATATCCTAGAAAAACACACATTTTGGAGCGGAAGGCGAGCTTGTGCGTGTTATACTTCCGGAGACTAGGCCAGCAGGCACAACCGAAAGTGCGAAGAAACATATAATTGGGAGGGACACGAAGAAGACGATGGATAGGTGTATCGCGCTGAAGAACAGGAGTGGGCATACGGTTTATGAGATAGCACGCCGTGAGAAAGACCTCATCCCAGAAACGTAATGGGAGAGAGGCGTGCGCAAGCAAAGCAAGACCTGTCTCGACTAAATGTCGGTGCTTACGTTCCGCAACACCATTTTGTTGGGACGTATGGGGGCATGACACACGGTGGGAGATGCTGAAAGGATCGTATGACACCTAGAGGGGGGGTGTGAATAGGTGCTACTTCAATTTTAGTACTTTTTCAAATTAGGCTTGACACTAAAAGGTAAATTCTCTAGATATGCAACTACGGTGAATTTACCTATATGACAAGCTAGCAACTAAACAAGATACACGAAGTAAGGACAATAAACAAGGATAGAAGTAACCGAAGTGAAAGCACGCGGAGACAAGGATGTAATCCCGAGTTCCTCCTTTTTAGGGGAGTACGTCTCGTTGGAGAGGTGTGAGCTACCACAAAGGTCAAAACTCAACCGCCACAAAGGCGGACGCACCTTCTTCTCCGATGAACCGCACCACAAAGGTTTGGTTCACATTCCACTGTCGGAATCCTTCAAGGCGGAATCCGGAGCCTTACAACAACGATCCGGGGCACAACCCACAAGAGGATTGGGGGCTCCCGAACAGCTACAAATCTGTCACAAAGACAACAAGTGAGTACAATAAGAAGCTAGGTTTTCCTAATGGAAATCCTAGCCAAGGGGCCCTCAAGTGAATGAGGGGGAAATGAAGAACGGCTTGGTGAAGATGTAGATCCGGGCCTTCTCCTTCAATCCTCTAAAGATCAACGAGTTTGGGTGGAGGGATTGGGAGATCTAGTGATTCTTGAGCTTGCAACAATGGTGTTCTTCCTTTTTGGGTGAGCTAGCTGACTGGAGGTAGGTGGAGGGGTATTTATACCCCTCCCAGAAATCTGATCGTTGCAAGCCCGGGAGGCCGGATAATCCGGTGTAAGTGAAGGCCGGATATTCCGGCTTAGCGGATATTCCGGCCTGATGCAAATATCCGGTCCACACCAGGGGCTCGCGCCTTCGACGCGCAATTCTTCCTTAGCGAAATCCATGGCCAGTTGATGGGGAGACGGATATTCCGGCCCTGGCAGAATATCCGGCCTAAATGTCCGGCCGAGACCAGTGGCTCGCGCAATTCTTCCTTAGCCAGATATCTTGGCTAGATGAGGAAGCGACCGGATATTCCGGCCAGAACATAATGTCCGGCCTAAATATCCGGCCGAGTCCAGTGGCTCGCGCCTTGAGTCCTTAGCCGATTTCTCGATTGGCCAGCCTTGAGGGCCGGATATTCGGTCTAGGCACGACCCGGATTATCCGGCTTCTGGGAACTTTTCACCTTTTTGGCTAAGATGCACATGATCTTTTCACAACTTAAAACCTGCATCACTTGACGACATATTAAAAGAATCACTAGTGTTGTTGCCTAACACACAAAACCTAAAGGGATAGTAAATGTTCTTTCAATCTCCCCCTTTTTGGTGTTAGATGACAACACTAGGATTTGCAATAGATTTCCACAACTAGATCATGTTTTTCAACAAAGAATGGAAAGAACTCCCCTAAATGTGTGCATATACTTAGTTTGCCTTGGAATGCAAATACACCCATATAGAGAGGAATAATTTCCAACAAGATACAACACATGATAGATAACAACAAATGTACAACAAGAGACACATCACACACTAGGTTGAGACTTGAGATGAAGATCATACCTTGTGCATATAGATGAACGATAATAATCCATAGAGATCATAGCACAATAATGTAGTCTCAACCATACATAATTAGAAATCCATATGTCTCTCATATAGAACATAAACATAACACCCACATAGTTCAACACTCACAAAAGCAAATAAGTTCGACAAAGAGATAAAAAGGACACAAGCGCAAAAAGAATGATAAACGCATATGCTTGTGCCCGAACCCATGCAAATCCCACAGAGGACCTACTAGAACTACTTCTCCCCTTTGGCATCGAAACGCCAAAAAGGGAAAAGAGCGATGCTACGTCCATAGAGATCACTGCTCAGCATGATTGTCCTCATCCTCATCATCATTTTCCTCATCCTCATCATCATTGTCCTCAGTATCGTCGTCTTCCCCAGATTCATCTTCCTCGTCACTAGCAAGAGCATAAGCAGAAGAGGACTCGAGAAGATGCTTCTCCATTTGAACCCATGGAGTCCGAGCACCAGCATTCCATTGTGCATAAGAGAGAGGATCGGACACGGGAGGGTCATTTGGCAGGCTAGGGAGTCTCTTGAGAATTCCTGCCTTTCACAATAAGCATCATATTGACCATGTCGGAGATCAGCATTCATGCACAACACATACTTTTGAAACCAGTTCATCTTTTTCTGGATTGGGGGTGCACAAGAGGCGGGGGCTGCGGGACGGGACCGACCACTCTTGCGAGCATCCCTCATGATCTCATCATCAGCAGGAACGGTGGTAGCAGCAGGACGAACAACATATTTCTTGACATAGACCTTCTTGTAGATGTGGTCTTCGCAATCATCATCACTGAGGTCAAGATCCAAGGTCTTCTGGATGAGCATCATGATGTATGGAGCATACGGGATAGAACTACGACCTAGCATGGCATCATACATCTCATGATAGATGTAGTCCATGACATCCACCTGGAAGTTCTTGTTTGGCTCTTCATTTTGATCAATCTCATGAGCAAGGCACAATAAGTTGACGAGAGCAGACCGGATAGCATCATTGTTTCCTCCACTTGGGCAATGTTGTGCCGGAAGATGGTGACTAGTTGGTCATAGAGAGGAAGCAGCCCAGTTTTGTACCCAATCTTACCATCACGACCATAGAGAGGTGCCAATGCGTTCTTGTTGGGCTCCTCAACTGAGTGGAGACGAATGCCGGCGGGAGTGCGTCCCAAGAAAGTATATCCAATGGCAGCAGCAAAGTCATAGAAAGTGGCTGTACACTGAGTAGACCCGGACATCCACTTGAGATTCTTCGAGGAATCGGCCTACATCACAAGAGAGGCAAAGAACTGCTGAACAAGAGCCACACTGTAGTCACACTTAAGCTCCATAAGGCGAACCAGTCCCAGTTTTTCAATCACGTGTGCAGCTTGATCATAGGCAGGCTTGGACTGAAGAGCAGAAAGCTTGATAGGCTGCATAGGACGAAGAGGGTGTGACATTGTGAGGTAAACATCCCTATGGATGAAGAGTTGCTCCATGCACCAAAAACTGTTATCTTCGATATCTTCATCTCTTGGAGTGAGGTACCAATCCCCTTGTCGAATTTTGATATAGTCAGCACGGTGCATTGTCTTGTAGTTGGGCCTTTGAGCTTTGCCCTTTCTCGTGCTAGAGGCGGAGTCTTTGGGGGCTGCCTTTGCTGCAGCGGCTTCCTTCATCTTGCGCACTGCCTCGCTCTTGCGCTGCCTTAAAGCGGTCTCGTCAACAAGCTTGCCCGAGACGGGGTCTGTGCGAAAGTACCGAGGACGAGGTCTTTTGGGTTTGGGAGCCGAGCTACCTGTGAACAAAAGCAATAGAGGAGAGCACGGAGATAAGCACACACACTAGCCTCAGGAGAGAAATACTACATACATTAGAGAAGCAACCCAAAATTGATGCAACTTAGTCCTATGAAAAAGGAGCAAAACTGTGCAGAAAAGTTCAGACCGGAATATCCGGCCTGAATGAGCACCGGAATATCCGGCCTGACCAGAACTGCACAGTACAGCTTCAATCCGAGGTCTAAAAGTAGATCGACGCTAAGGGTTGCTAAACTAAGGTATCTAGTAAGCAGGGAAGACCAAGGGAAGCCAACTAATCCAAGATTTTTAAGCAAAGTAACTCAACATTGCATCCTAGGGCAAAAGCACCCAAGATTCAAGAGAGGAAGAGTTACCCATCCATGCGAGGAACTTCTTGGAGGAGAAGGGGCCCGGGGCGATGGAGCACTAGATCCGGCCGGCGGCCAGCGAATCCGGCGGCGGAACTTGCCCAGGAGGGCGCGGGGACGGCAGGCGGCGGAGGAGAGGAGAAGGAGAGTCGGGGTGGGAGAAGGGTTCGAATGAGCCCTTCACCCCGATATCTCCCTATTAAAAAAAAACAAACCGCCAGGGCCGGATATTCCGGCCCGCACTTAGACCGGATAATCCGGCCCACTGAATTTCTGTGAAAACACAGAAAATTCAGGCCTGCTGAACCCTTACGTTCCAAACAACAACAACAAGACTTGTGTGTGCAAGATAGAAGGGTTCTTTGATAAGATAGGCTTGGGATTTAGAGAGCCAAACTGAAAATGGTACTTCACACTCATTCTTGCAAGAATCAAACAAGGAAATGCCAAGTTGAGTGTGTTTTCCATGAAACCAACAAAAGGACCAAAAACTCCAAATGATTTGCAAATAAGACCCAAATAAGAACCAACTCTTCATTAAGAAGAGGGCGGTGGCCTAGACCACCATATATGAGTGAGTGGTGTGACACCGCGAAGATATATCTTGGGTTCACGGCCACTACTCATCATTTAAGCTCACAATTCATAGAACGAATATAGATGCAAATGAATTCTTAATGTCGGCATAATGGGGGAGGGATAGTCCAATGGATTAGGACCGCACTCCCCCTATGTCCATGCCTACACCTAAACCAAATAGATAGTCAAAAATAGGTGTGTATGCAAGATGGTCAAGTCAAGCTCCTAGAATCCACGATATTTAGCTCATGCCTCAAGAAGGTGAATCTTGCTTCATCAAGTGGCTTCGTGAAAATGTCGGCAAGTTGATCTTTGGTTGGAATATAGCCAAGCTCAATATCACCACGAGCAATATGATCCCGAATAAAATGATGACGAATCTCAATATGCTTCGTTCTTGAGTGTTGCACCGGATTGTGGCCAATCTTGATAGCACTTTCATTGTCACATAAAAGAGGCACTTTGTCACAATTGACACCGTATTCCTTTAAAGTTTGCCTCATCCATAACAATTGAGTGCATGCACTTGCGGCCGCCACATACTCGGCTTCGGCGGAGGAGAGAGATATACAATTTTGCTTCTTAGAAGACCAACTCACCAAGGACCTACCAAGAAATTGGCATGCCCCGGAAGTTGATTTCCTATCATCCTTGCAACCGGCCCAATCCGAATCCGTGTACCCGGCAAGAGAGAAATTAGTGCCCTTTGGGTACCACAAACCAAACCTTGGGGTATCAACCAAATATCGAAGGATTCTATTGACCGCCACCATGTGGCTTTCTTTAGGAGCGGCTTGATACCTTGCACACACCCCTACACTCAACACAATATCGGGTCTAGATGCACAAAGATAAAGCAAAGAACCAATCATAGAGCGATAAAGTTTTTGGCAAACATCGATACCGTCGGGTTAAGTTCAAGATGGCATTTGGTGTCCATGGGAAACCGCTTCCCTTAGCATTGTGCATATTGAACCTCTTGAGCATGTCTTGGGTATATTTGGTTTGAGAGATGAAAGTCCCTTCATTCAATTGCTTGATCTCAAAACCGAGAAAGAACTTCAATTCGCCCATCATAGACATCTCGAACCTATCGGTCATAAGCTTTGAAAATTCATCATTGAAAGCTTTGTTAGATGAGCCAAATATAATATCATCAACATAAAGTTGGCATATGAAAAGCTCCCCTTTGACCCTCTTGGTAAAGAGAGTGGGATCGATTTGCCCCAATTCAAATCCACGGTCTAGCAATAGCTCTCTTAGGTGCTCATACCAAGCACGAGGTGCTTGTTTGAGACCATAGAGCGCCTTATCAAGCTTGTAGACATGGTTAGGGAATTTAGGGTCCTCGAAACCCGGTGGTTGCTTAACATATACCAACTCCTTTAAAGGACCATTAAGAAAGGCACTTTTCACATCCATTTGTTGCAATTTAAAGTTATGATGTGATGCATATGCAAGAAGGATACGGATGGACTCAAGGCGAGCCACGGGTGCATAAGTCTCTCCAAAATCAATGCCTTCAACTTGAGAGTACCCTTGTGCAACCAATCTTGCCTTGTTCCTCACAACCATTCCATGCTCATCTTGCTTGTTCTTGAAATCCACTTTGTGCCTATAACATTGCGGCAATCTTTTGGCTTCTCAACTAGATTCCACACTTTGTTGCGCTTGAAGTTATTGAGTTCATCATGCATAGCTTCTAACCAATCCGGATCTTCAAGAGCTTCAAACACTTTCTTTGGTTCCACCATGGAAATATGAGCTTGATGTTCACTAAAGTTTGCCAATTGCCTTCTTGTGGTAACACCCTTCTTGTGGTCACCAAGGATGTTTTCTAGATGGTGACTCTTTTTAAAGTCTTTTACAATTCTTGCTTTACGACGGGCTTCGATATCTCTATTGCATCTTGGAGGTATCTCTTGATCATCTTGATCATTTGAGTCCCCGTCTTGACCGGAATGTTGACCTTGATCATCTTGAAGCACATCTTCAACAATGAAGGAGAGGGTTGATCTTGGTCATGACCTTGGCTAGCATCAACAATAGGAGAACTTGGTTCTTGCATAGCAACTTGGTCAACATGAGGAGGGTCTTGAACTTGTTCTTGGGGGTGCATCATTTGCTTCCATGATAGGCGCCGTTTCAACTTGTGATGAAGAGGCCTCCACTTGAATGGAGCTTGGACTTGCTTGAGGAGACTCGTAATGAATCTCAACGGGACGATGGAAACCAATGCCCATTCTTCTTATAGCATCTTGAGGCTCTTCATTATCTACATCACAAACATGAAATTGCGCCACTTGGGAGCCGTCATTCTCATCGAACCTCACATCACAAGATTCTATGACTTTCCCAACGGTTTGTCATAGACTCTATAGGTGTGAGATTCGGCACCGTACCCAACAAAAACACCCTCTAAAGCTTTAGATTCAAATTTAGACAAACGAACACTTTTGTTCTTATAGAAACACTTACAACCAAATACTCGGTAGTAGGAGACATTGGGCTTGTTGCCGGTGAGCATCTCATAAGATGTAAACTTCTTGCCAACCGAAAGAATAGCCGGTTAGATGAGTGACACGCCGTGGAGATAGCCTCGGCCCATAAGAATAGCGGAGACTTAAACTCCGCCAACATAGACCTTGCCATATCCATGAGAGTCCGGTTCTTCCTTTCGGCTACACCATTTTGTTGAGGGGTATATGCAGCGGAATATTGATGACGAATCCCCTCTTCACTAAGAAACTCATTTAAGGTGTAGTTCTTGAACTCGGAGCCATTATCACTCCTAATGACCAAATAGGGACATTGTATTGGCGTTGAACTTATTGGAAAAGTCGATGACGGCTTGTTGGGTCTCATCCTTCGTCTTGAAGAAATAAACCCAAGTAAATCTTGAATAGTCATCAACAATCACCAAACAATATTTCTTCCCACCAAGACTAGGTTGAGGCACGGCACCAAAGAGATCAACATGAAGAAGTTCCAATATCCTCTTTGATGAAATGATGGTCTTGCTTGGATGGGGAGAATCATGCATCTTTCCTTCAACACAAGCCCTACAAAGACGATCTCTAGAAAAAGAAACATTGTCTTTTAGTCCAAGAATGTGGCCACCCTTGTGAAGACTTTGCAAAGTTCTCATGTTGACATGGGACAAGCGGCGATGCCACAACCATCCCACGTCGGCCTTTCCGAATAGGCATATTGCTTGAGTGTTGGTAGACCCCGAAAAGTCCACCACGAACAACTCATTTTCAACATACCCAACGAACATGACCTTTAGAGTCTTGCTCCTCAAGAGTACCACCATATCAATAGTAAAATGGACATCAAAATTCATCTTATTAAGTGCACGAACGGACATAAGATTGTAACCGAGGGACTCGACAAGCATGACATTTACAAGGGTGATATCCTTTGCAACTACCACCTTGCCGAGACCCGTTACCTCCGCTTTTGATTTATCACCATAGGAGACGGATGCTTGATTTATATTTGGTCCCAACTCCGTCATGATCTCTTGCTTCCGGTCATATGACTAGTGCATCCACTATCAACCACCCATTTAGACCCACCGGAAGCATAGTCCTACAAGAAATCATTGCTTGGTTTTAGGTACCCATTTCTCAATGGGTCCTCTTTTGTTAGCAACAAGGGTCTTAGGAACCCAAATAGAGTAAGCAATGTAACCATCATAAGGACCAACATATTTTGCATAAACATCCCCATAGTAATCAACATAAAGAAAGTAGTTGGGATTGTTATGCCCCGCAAAGTCACTACGAGTGGTCTTGCCCCTAGTGGCATTACCACCCGCAATGGAGTCTTGGCTTGTGCGGGCTTGGCATTGGTGTTGCTCTTCTTCTTCTTTGCCTTGGCCACATAACCGAGGCCCTCCTTCCCTTTGTGTGGCTTTTGCTCAAAAATTTGAGCAACAACCTTTTCTTTACCTTTAGGAATAGAGGTCTTGGCACTAGTGGCCTTGGCAAGCTCAACCTTCAACCTAGCATTTTCCTCAATAACATTTGCATGATCACAAGAGGGAGTAGAGGTGCTAGGTGAGTTAGATTTGAAAGTTGAGTTTGAAGTTGCTCATGAGACTTGACTAGAAGAGAGTGGGTACTTTCCAAGGCCTTGTGAGCCTTGTTAAGTTTCTCCACATCCTCAAGGAGTCTAGCATTAGCAACCACAAACTCGGCTTTCTCCTTTTTAACACTTTATATTTAGCAAAGACATGATCTCTATCCTTAATGATTTTAGCAATTATTTCATCATTTTTATCATCAAGAGACTCAATTCTTTCCTCAAGAGAGGTTCTATATTCACTCTCTTCTTCAAGAGAAGCATTCAAGGATTCTATGGAAGCATTCAAGGATGCTATGGTGAGAGAATCCTCTCTCTCAATTTTTCCCTTGTCATCAAGGATTTCTTCGGCCGCATCAAGTTGTCTCAAGAGAGACTCAACATATGCCTTAGCTTCACCTTGCAAGTTAGCCATAATAGTATCGGAAGCAACAAGTTCTTTCTTAATCACAAGACTAGTTTTATCATCTATTTCATGCATAGTCTTGGGAGTAGAAGATGATACCTCGGTGACGGAAGCCATGAGGCAACGAGCGGTGTTGATGGAGAGGTTCTCATTGGGGGATTCGAAGAGAGAAGGAGGTGGAGTTGATACAATGGCCAAAGCGGCCACCTCACGAGTGGGTTCTTCTTCTTCTTCGGAATCCTCGGAAGGATACTCTTCTTGAGTCAACAACACAATTCTTGGTGCTTTCTTGAAGAATGGCTTCCTCTTGACAAAAGGCTTCTTTTGTATCATGTTTGATTCGCCCTTGAGGACAAGCCTTCCACCGTTTTGCTCTCTATTCTCATAAGGACAATCCTTGATGAAGTGATGCTTGTTATGACAATTGTAGCAAGTCTTTATCCTATTAGCAAACTCCTTCTTCCCGCTTGGATTGTTTGCATGATCAACTTGAGCCTTTGCCTTGGCCGGGTCACGCCAAAAGTCCTTGTTGCAAGAGCTATGTGACCATGGAGGGCTTTTCAAGTCATCGGGAGGAAGGTTGTTCGGGCATGCTTCAACTTCATCATGTTCATCAAGGCACACAACCTTGGCCTTCAAAGCAAGAGAGGGACCTTGCTTCATTCCCATGGCCCTAGCACGGTTGTCTAGAGCATTCTTGGTGGCAACCTTGGAGGCTTGTATCTCTTGCATAACTTCATTGGATGTCATCTCAAGGTAGTTGAATTTTCCTTGAAGGGCCTTCAAGTCAACGGGCTCGAAGGGCATGAGAGCATTCACATACTTCCTCTTGATCCAAGCATCATCCACATAGGTTGCCCCAACATTGAAAAGGCTTGGGCAAGAATCTTGAGTCTTGCATACATCTCTTCATGAGTTTCACTATCAAGCATGTAGAAGCCTTCGACTTCATTGTTCAAAGCATCAAATCTATTCCTCTTCATGCTTTCATTTCCAAGAAATGCCACCTCAAGGCACTCCCAAGCTTCTTTGGCGGTGGAGGTTTTGAATGTGATGAAGACCACTTTCTCCAACGGCAAGTTCAATCATGTGGAGAGCGGAAGCATTGAGTTGTTTCTCGGCAACCTCTCTTCTTGTCAAGTTGTTAGGATTCACGGCCTTGTATCCCTCTTGAATGATCCTCCAAAGCTCGATAGAGGAACTGTTGATATGAGATTTCATTAAGTGTTGCCAAGTAGCAAAAGCTAATGCATTAAGTTTAGGAGGTGGACCCAAAGGGTTTATGCGAGTATGATGGATAGGTGGGTCGGGAGAGTACGCAAAGGGAACCCCATGGTACTCCGGCTTCCCACCTTCGGGAGTGGTGGTAGAGTGGAAGATTTCTTAGGGTCGGTTTTTTATCTTCAACCCCTTTCTTTTCCCTTTTCCCTCCTCGGTTTCACCGTCATGGAGGTAGCGGATTCATCTAGTGGGGTGGTCTCCTTAGGAACCTTGCCACTTGCGAGTTGTGTGATCAACTCACGCATCTCGGCAAATTTGGTATCCATGGACGATATCAAAGATGTCTCCATCGATTTGAGATCGGCCATGGATGCCGTAGTGGCTTGGTCATCCAAGGGATCACCATCACTTCGTGTCATACTTCTCTTAGGCGGTTAAGCCCAACAAGAGAGCCGAGGCTCTGATACCAATTGAAAGGATCGTATGACACCTAGAGGGGGGGGGGTGAATAGGTGCTACTTCAATTTTAGTACTTTTTCAAATTAGGCTTGACACAAAAGGTAAATTCTCTAGATATGCAACTAGGTGAATTTACCTATATGACAAGCTAGCAACTAAACAAGATACACGAAGTAAGACATAAACAAGGATAGAAGTAACCGAAGTGAAAGCACGCGGAGACACGGATGTAATCCCGAGTTCCTCCTTTTTAGGGGAGTACGTCTCGTTGGAGAGGTGTGAGCTACCACAAAGGTCAAAACTCAACCGCCACAAAGGCGGACGCACCTTCTTCTCCGATGAACCGCACCACAAAGGTTTGGTTCACCTTCCACTATCGGAATCCTTCAAGGCGGAATCCGGAGCCCTTACAACAACGATCCGGGGCACAACCCACAAGAGGATTGGGGGCTCCCGAACAGCTACAAATCTGTCACAAAGACAACAAGTGAGTACAATAAGAAGCTAGGTTTTCCTAATGGAAATCCTAGCCAAGGGGCCCTCAAGTGAATGAGGGGGAAATGAAGAACGGCTTGGTGAAGATGTAGATCCGGGCCTTCTCCTTCAATCCTCCAAGATCAACGAGTTTGGGTGGAGGGATTGGGAGATCTAGTGATTCTTGAGCTTGCAACAATGGTGTTCTTCTTTTTGGGCGAGCTAGTTGGCTGGAGGTAGGTGGAGGGGTATTTATACCCCTCCCAGAAATCTGACCGTTGCAAGCCCGGGAGGCCGGATAATCCGGTGTAAGTGAAGGCCGGATATTCCGGCTTGGCCGGATATTCCGGCCTGATGCAAATATCCGGTCACAATATCCGGTCCACACCAGGGGCTCGCGCCTTTGACGCGCAATTCTTCCTTAGCGAAAATCCATGGCCAGTTGATGGGGAGACCGGATATTCCGGCCCTGGCAGAATATCCGGCCTAAATGTCCGGCCGAGACCAGTGGCTCGCGCAATTCTTCCTTAGCCAGATATCTTGGCTAGATGAGGAAGCGACCGGATATTCCGGCCAGAACATAATGTCCGGCCTAAATATCCGCCCGAGTCCAGTGGCTCGCGCCTTGAGTCCTTAGCCGATTTCTCGATTGGCCAGCCTTGAGGGCCGGATATTCCGGTCTAGGCACGACCCGGATTATCCGGCTTCTGGGAACTTTTCACCTTTTTGGCTAAGATGCACATGATCTTTTCACAACTTAAAACCTGCATCACTTGACGACATATTAAAAGAATCACTAGTGTTGTTGCCTAACACACAAAACCTAAAGGGATTAGTAAATGTTCTTTCAGATGCCCGTGCGCTGAAAATAGCGATGGAGCTTGTGATATTCACCGCCCCAATCGGACTGAACTGCCTTGATTTTGCTATTCAAAAGGCGTTCAACATGCGCCTGAAAGGCGTAAAAGACCTGCTCAACATCAGACTTGTGTTTGAGAAGATAAATCCAGCAGAAACGTGAGTAGTCGTCGATGAAACTGACATAATATTTAAAACCACCAGAAGAGGAGACCGCAGGGCCCCAAACATCAGAATGAACCAATTCAAGAGGCATACTGGATATACGAGAAGATGCAGAATAAGATAGCTGACGACTCTTGCCACGCTGACAAGCATCACACACGGAAAAATCATTGTCTAAAGCAGAACACGAAAGATTGTTTTTCCTAACAATAGTCTGAACAACATTATTTGCTGGATGGCCGAGGCGTTGATGCCACTGGGTGGAGGTGACCTTGGCAGCGGAGAGAACATGACGAGACAGCGTGGATGTCGATGCTCGATGAAACGGAATGGGGTAAAGCCCGCCATGGATCCTACCGTGAAGAAGAACCTTCCTCGTGGCCTTATCCTTTACACAGAAAAAGTGACGGTGAAACTCAACAAATACGTCATTATCAGAGGCAAGGCGATAAACAGAGAGGAGATTTTTGCTAATGTGTGGAACATGAAGAATATTTTTCAGATGAAGAGAAGAACCGGCTAAAGACGAATGACCAATATGCGAAATTGACAAACCTGCACCATTGGCTACATGCACTTGGTCCTTCCCTCCGTAGCGGCCATGAACGTGAAGGCGTTCGAGGTGGCTGGTGAGATGATCCGTGGCTCTAGTGTCCATGAGCCAAGGAGGGCTGTCGTTGGAGCTAGTTGAGGTCGAGGCCGCGTTCCCGGAGCGCTGGGTGCTAATCTGGAACTCGGGGTTGTAGCGGTTGCGGAAGTCCCCGGCCTTGTGCCCCCAGTTGCTGCATATCTGACAGCGTGGGCGCTGTTTGCGGCCGTTGCGGCCGCGCCCTCCGCCGTTGTTCTGGCGGCGATCGCCTCCACCGTAATCGGCGGGGCGGCCTTGCCCTTGCTGCTGTGGATTGCCAGCATATGGGCGTCCACCGCCACCAACTTGGCCGGCGGTGTTGCTGCCGTAGGGACGCGGCTGGCCGGTGTTGGAGAAGGGACCAGGCCGCGACACGGAGTTGGCCGATGACGCCCAGTCATCGGCTTGAGCCTCCACTTTCTGCGCGTTGATCATGGACTCGAAGCTGAGCACATGGGAGTAGAAGTCCGAGAGGGAGACCTCGGCGTTGTCGCGGATGATGGATGCAGCAAGAGGATTGAAGTCAGGGCCGAGCCTGTGAGCATGTAGTCGACGATGACGTCGTCGACGAGGGGCGATCCAGCGGCGGCCATGGTATCCGCGAGGACCCTGACCCTGTTCATGTACTCGCTGGCGGTGGCGTCGAGTTTCTTCAGCGACTGAATCTCGCGCCGGAGATGCCGCACCTTGGCGCGGCTCTGCGCCCCAAACATGGAGTGGACGGCCTCCCACACGGCGGCGGCCGTGTTCTTGCCGATCAGCTGGCAGGAGATCTCCGGGGCGATGGAGCCAAGGAGGAGGCCGAGGACGCGCTGATCCTGCGTCCACCAGGTTGCATACGCGGGGTTCGCGACGGTGGTGGCCGCGTCACCCGCGCCCTAGGTGATGGTCTTCGCGGGCGCCGCCATGGTGCCGTCTAGGTAGCCATGAAGCCCTGCCCCGGAGAAGTTCGGCAGGGTGAGGGCGCGCCAGAGCATGAAGTTGCTCCGGTCGAGACGGACGGCAGGGGCGGGGATCGGTGAGGGTGAGGCGGCGGCGGCGGCGGACGGGACCACATGCCCGATCGGAGAGAGCTGGAGCGCCGAGGAGGAGGACATCTCGGCGGCGGCGGCTAGCGCTCTGATACCAAGTTAGAAACTAAGTTTAGGGTTTCGTGGGGTCTAGCCTCCACGTGATCAGTATATATATAAACAGCAGTTTACAATACATGTACACAACGTGTACGGTCAGCGTACATACGCTTATACAAGACCGATATTTAACACCCTCTTGCCATCGCGAGGGGTTCAACGGGCAAATCGGTCAATGATGGTGGCGGCAGGGCACTTAGCCGAAGCGGACAAGGACATTGAAAAGATGTCCGTCGACATCTCCATATGAGGGCACAAAACATAGGTGGCGAGTGCGGTAGACGTGGCAGCATGTATCACCACTTAGTCGGGAGCGGATCCACCTTAATGGCGTGTTCTTCCTCGATCTCGCACCGGAGTACCTTGTGCCAATGGCTCTGGAGTGATGGGTCTAGGTTCGCGACTTTATCGGCTACTATACAGGATGATGATAGAAGTGTGTGATACCGAGTGTGTTCTCTCATCTTAAAGATGATTGTCATCGAAGAATGGTGACTTTGTCATAAACATTTATGTCGTATCTTGTCATGGTCATGCCTAGGATTTAAGACAATAGACGGTTAATAAAGATTTAGGGGCACCGTAAAATTCCTCTATTGTGTTTAATGTACTCTTGTTGTTGATGATTTAATTTTGTTGCCTAAGCCTAAACTAGAATTGGAAATTGATAGAACAAAAAATAGATAAATTACTTGCAATAGGTTCATGCTTCGAGGTAGAACCCATCACACAAAATGCGAGTGTGGCCATGCATGAGTCCTCTGAAGATGGGTTCTCCTGATGCACACGTGGGATACGTCTTGACATATACTCCATCCATTTCTAAATATAACATGTTTTGGGTGTTTCACATATTGACTAGATGCGGAATGAAATGAGTAAACATACACACTAAAACGTGTCTACATACATGTAGATACATGTAAATCTGAAAAACACTAAAACATCTTACATTTAGAAACGGTGAGTAGTTATGAATTGGGGCGGCGGAGTAAGGTTGTCAATATATGTCACAAATAAAAATAGTCATTGAACGCTGGAGATGCAAAGAAAATGATGCATGTCAGCAACACCATGTGTCGGCAGTACGTGCATGTAGCGAAATATGTATGGAAGCAAAACTGAAGAAAGAGGATATTTGTTGCCCGATATGCCCAATATAGATTTCGTACATGTATGTTTGGGTCCCAGTATATATCAAACGGCTCACAATTTTCCAAGATTCGTGTTACCTTTTTACAACTTCCCCCTTCGAAAGCAGTATAATGACCCATAGTCCACCCCTGTTCTTACCCCCTCCCGCACCCCACACTCGATATTTATTTTGATTTAGTATTGTTTATCCCGGTAGCACAAGCTCCGGTTTTTTTTGCAATCCTCTAAGGGTCTCTTTGCATTGCAAGATAAAAAAACATGGAAGTAGGAGAAGAGCACATGAATCCGAAATGTTCGCCAGTGCAAAACAGAGAATTGCAAAACACGGAAAACTTACATAAATAGTTGTCTGGATGAAATACATGAAAAGTACAACAAAAATAGTGTCTCGAATCCTCGTGAATGTGTCTGAAAATAATCTTAGAATGGACGTTAGAAAATCCTATTAGGCATAGGAATACAATCCATACAAACCTGAGTAGCACCATTTCTTTAATCCAAATACAACCCATAGAAATAATTCTAAGCATTGGAATCATACAAAGACCGCATAATATTCCTGCAATCCAAACATGTCCTCAAGTTGCAAAACATGAAAATTTTACAAAAATGTTCGTTTGGATGAAACACATAAAGAATACATAATAGTGTCTCGGATCTGGTAAATGTGTCTTAAAAAAGAGGTTACAATGGGTGTTAGAAAATCCTATTAGGCATAGGATTTCTTAAATCCAAATAAATTTCATAGAAAAATTCTAAGCATTGGAAAATCATTCAAAAACCGTATAAAATTTCTGCAATCCAAACATGTCCTCAGTTTGGCGTCGAACATATGGACTGTCTAGTGGCTAGCCTTTGACTGCATCAAGTTGCTTTAGTTGTTAGACTAGCAGCTACTCCCCCGTTCCAATTTAATTGATTTGCTATGCACCACATGTGGATGTTTCGCCATGTATCCACATGTGGTGCATAGCAAATCAATTAAATTGGAACGGAGGGAGTAGGTGGTAGCTTCATCAGTGTCAGTGTCGCAAGCAGGTGCAGCGAACGAGGCTGTGAGTATCGGCTAGCTCTCTCTCGTCCATTGACTTGGCCTGACGTCCAGGGTGATGTCTATTTGTTTTCCTTGGTATCTACCGTGCATGTCACCGTCACACCGCGTGCTCTCTACTTCTCTAGTGCCATGACATGTATGCCAACGGCCAACCAGCTGCCGGCTCGGCCTGGCCGGTCTCAGCTTCGATGTCGTGTAGGTTACCATTTCAGAAAAGGAAAACAGAAAGTAGCAACTCCCAAAGAGATCTGCATGGGCTGGTAACTGCACGTGTGTAAAACCTGAAACGTTGACTCCAGTAAGAGCAAAGAAGGTGGTGAGCAGAACATCAGTACAGATCGATCGAGATGCACAGTAGGACTCAAAAGGTTAGAATATTCCCATCTGCCAACTTCTCAAAGATAATACACTTGTTTATATAAAAAATACATACATGAATCAATAAAAAATTAGCCCGGCCGCCAAAAATGTTGGAGCTTGGGAAAACGACGTGCGATTTCAACAGGACACTATCGTCCAAGGAGATGTTTCCAGGGCAACAGTGATCTGTTAAGACGAGCAGCCTCTAGGCACTGCAACGTGCACCATATCCTTCTAAAATGTGCTGAAATCCGCACCTTTTCTTCCGTACCTTGATTAAAATATGCAGAGTGAGCAATTGCACTACGGAAAGAGAGGGGCCGGGCTATAAAACAAAACCAGCAAAGTGGCATACGTGTATCTTTATTTGCTTATATTAATCAGCACACACGACCATAAGAAAAACGCAGTAGGACTACTGATCTGTATTCACCTAATGTCTATCTAACCCACTAGGCATTACAGAAAATTAACGACATCTCATTACCGAATACTTTGGGGAACTATATCAGGAGCAATCGGAAGTATCGTTGCACGAGTGAGAGCTTATCGCGGAATACTTAACATGAAGGTAAGCCACACTGACTTGTACTCCCTCTGTTTTTTAATATAAAATATTTTAACCTTTTCTCACATGCACATGTATCCACATGTATTTAGTCATGATTTAGTTTATATGTGCACTAATTTTAGTGTGAATCTAATCAACATGTGCAACACCTAAAACAACTTATATTTGAAAACGGAGGGAGTATATCCCTTTGTTCCATAGAGGTCTAGAGGCAATGGGCCAATACCACAAAAACATATTATGCAATTGATATTGATACTTAAGCCGGCTCTTCTGGTGAGTCAACATCAACGAAAGTATCATAATACCAAGGGACGACGTGTATGCTCTTTTGTTGCTGGATCCAACATTAATGAACGGATTATTACTTCCCCTCAGCTTCTAGGCTCCACGGAATGCGTTCAAACAAGAAAATGGCACAAATATGGTGATAAAAAGAATCTTGCTACTTTGAGGAAGAGGATTGGTATCATGAAAGCTTAATACATGGAAGTAAGCCTCACGTAGAAGTCTCTTTGAGGAAGAGGATTGGTATAATGAAATCTAGGGAGGGTGTCTTCTTTCAGAAAGTTGTAATTTTGGCATTGGTTAAGATGAATGTGTTAAACAAGTGCATCTCCTAAGAGATTTTATAATTTAGTTTTGCAACTAACTCAGAGATTACCGCACCTGAACTATCAAATATGTGAAATCATGAATACATATTGGACAAATTACTTTTAAGACTAAGTCGACTTTACTCCTACACTATGATAATTTTATCCCTGGTGATCAAGATAATTTCTACAGCTCCTCATATAATATAAGTGTAACATAACTAACTGTTCGGTATATAAGGGTCAAAGCGACAATGCAAACTGAAATATCAAATTGCAACATCCACATGTCAACATTCAGATATTTCAAAAGGGTACCGTACGTATAGCAGGAGCTGCCTCCATTTTGCAAGGTGCGAGGCTGTGCTCGCATGTGACGAAACTTTCTTATCCAAAATAAGTATTTTCCGATGTATGTGTCTACACTTGTGTAACTTATATTCTATATATAGTAGTTTCCCTAATGTGTTCTTTTCAAGATAGAGACATATTAATAGTCTTAGAAATGATATTGACTGGTATGTAGACATCATTTCACCAGACAACTGCAAAAGCAAACGAGAGGGACACATTTATATCGCACCACAAAATTTGAACATATTCCCTTCATAAAATAACTAACTTTGTTTTCATGAAAACAACCATATAGATCACTATCGTATGTTTATGTCACCGTCTTGATCTATTTAAAGTATTTTTTTCCATGGTGAATTCACAATATCACGTCTAACCAGTGAATGCATGAAATGATCCTATGGCTCATTTGGTTGGAAGAGTGGAGGTGCAATCTGATCGCCCAAGTTCAAGTCGTCATAGACCTGAAGCTATTTTTCAAACAAATGCATGCACTATTAATCCCACTCCATATTAACTAGTTATCCTATCTTCATCAATGATATTAAAATTTTATTAACTTTAAATTTCAAAAAACTGTAATACGCTAATAACCCACTACATACAGATATTAATGGTGCACCCATACCATTTCTCGTGATACTTTTGCCTAATGATAATATATTTATGTATTGAAGTATTAAGTAGTACTAGTATATATGTGTAGGTACCGTTTTGTCCAAGATAGTGGACTAAAAACAATTCCATGAGTTACTGATGATTTAAGCCGCTTTAAAATATTTCTACACAAATTGTGGTACTTCATGGAAATTAACATGTATAAAATTTGGAATACTTCATGAGAAACTACAAAGTTCCATACAAGATATGAACACTAGATCATCTTATTTGATATTTTTTACGTGCTCTCAGATATAATTATATCTATCCATGGTTTTTTATGTGCACATCGCTGATTGTGGATTTATAAATATTCACGTCATTTGGTGCCATAGAGGAAATCTTTTACTTTTCTTTCTTGAGGTTCCTCGTGAATCTAGATATGATATGGCATGATTTCAAAAAAAAAGATATGATATGGCATCTTACATATGGCCCAGTTGTATTTCACTTGGCCGTGCATTCTTGAACATGTGGACAATCAAATCCGATGAGTATTCCAAATTTTATACATGTTAATTTGCATGACTGCAACCGCACCAATTTTCCGTAAGTTCACAAGTTAAAAATAGTGGGGCCAAGTGACATACAAGTTGACCCTTGGACGGTGACATACCATATACATACTTAATATGAACACTACTGGTAAAGGAAAGTATTTTTTGTTTGCCTGTTTAGGGAATTTTCCCTAACTCAAAATTCTATACATAAACCTTTATTCTATCTAATTGGATAGCGGATACGACCGCTTTAAACCCCCAAAAAAAACATGAGCGCTCAACAACCTATAAGAGTCTACTTTCATAGAGCCCTAAGGATGAAACTCACTTCACAGGTAAAGCACTTGGTTTTGAAAGAACTGACAAGTATATAGGAGAGAAAAATAAGACGAAAAAAAAATAAAAAATCATCATTTGTGATACATTTGTGTGATCAACTTCTGGTTGAGAGCCAAATAAGATGATCTATTTTCCTGATTACAAAATTAGAGTATTTTAGTATCATATGAAATTTCTACTTGGCACTCACCTTACCTCCCAAGCACATGAGAATCGCTCGTCTTGCTACATATCAGGATACTGGCAGCCATGGTTGTAACAAGTGTTTGGATATGTAACCTTAAGCGGAAACCAGTCACTGAACATATAAATGCTCGTTGCAAGCTCATGTTTAAATATCACGAAGCTTAAGCATATGGTTTCTCCCATGGCGAGGAAGTACTTTTTCTTTCGAACCATGCATGAGATCTGCATGTATTTGATTAGAAGGAAGAAGTTTGGCCTAAAGGCCGAAGTTTACAGAACAGAAAGCTGATTACCAGCAAAAGAGGGGTATAACGACCCTGAAAGTTACAGCAACAGAGAAACCAAATGGCGAGGAAGTACTACTTACGATCAATTTGGAGCATAGGTTACGCATACTGATCCCATATTCTTGTAATAAATGTCTGCACGGCAAAACACAGCCAATCCAAGGGGTGTAATGCAGGATGCAGCTCTCTCAAGTTTATATGCATTTCAGACAGTGACAAGTAATCAGCAGAAGAGCCCTTCATGATCAGGCACAAGTTAACTGCACCTGTGTAGGCCATCCATCTGAGATAGTGATCGCACGTTAAACGAGAACCAAGCTTTAGATTCGTATTTCGCTATCAAGATTCGACTGATGGCGGTGTTTAACATTTGATCGTTGGTGCCGCAATTGGAATTGACCTGGTGGAGGTCTAGATCTGAGATCAATTAATGCCACACCTGGATTAAATATTTCAAAGTTGTTGAAGGGTAGTGAACTAGTGATGTATGCCTTCGTTTTCATCACTTAGGTATACTCCCTACTGATTGACCAGGCGAAAGTGTTCAATCGAGCTACTCCCTCCGGTCCGTATTAGGTGTCGGAGGAAATATACTTACGGTGCACAAATTAATACATGTACCAGCGACATTTTTTTGGGATCGGAGGGAGTAGCTATTCTTGTTCGTTCCATACCAGTGGCTGAAGGGTAGTGTTTCACGTATGGGTTTTTGCAATTTAGCTTGGAGTACTACTAAGACCGGGTTAAAGTTGACACCCTGCAAATTAATCAGCCGATACTTCAGCGTGAAACTTCCTGCAGTTCCATATCAGAAGTGTTATTATGTTGTGGTGGAAGTACTTCTGTACTTGTGAATACAAGGAATAATACAAGTCCTGAATTAGCACTGGAAATACCTAGGTCGCTTGCAGAAAACAGAAACAAGATCTCCAGGAGCAAATCTTGCAACCTATATAATGTTGATACGGACGGTTCATGGTTTGGCAGTCACCATCCCCACTGTGGGGTAAGAATCACACCATTCGTGGCCCGTATCATTTGAGCAATAATATCTAGGTCGACGCCACCAACTAATGGAGCCCAACGCCATTGTCTATTACAAGAAACACTAAATTAGACTGTACTGAAAGGACAAAGATCCGAACCCGGAAGATCGAGGCAATCGGGCTCTTTGTTTCTTGCTAATGCTCATATTGTTATGCGTCTCTGTTCTTGGGCCTATGTGACATGAGTTTTTGGTTAAAAAAAGACAAATGGCGCTAGGTGCTTTCAGGGAAAGCAAAGGTCCATTGATGACCTGCTTGTTTCCGTCTGAATTTTCTAGCTGCCAGTGGCCATATGCCACCGGCCGGCACCATGCGAGGTCAGGCTGGTCGTCACAGCCTGCCAGCCTCCCTCGGGAAGATCTTTTGCTGTGAAGACGAATGGCTCTGGCCCTCTTGAGAGGTATATATATTGTGTTGGCATGCCTTTCATTTTGCCGCGCGAGTTTTGTAGTTACAACAGGTGGAGAATATATTCACAAGATAGTCACGGCCCAACGGGCACAAGGTCAGAAGGTTCCATGACCGACAAGTGACGACCAATGTCCAAAGAAATAGAACCGTACCCCGCTTTAACATTTTTGCCTTACTAGCGTCCTTCACAAACCCGAAGAGGCGGGTTTCCTGATGCCCGCCCTGACGCTCGTCCGTAGATCGGTCAGTGTTAAAGGAGTAGTGCACACTTTTTTTTAAACGGAGGTTGAAATCTCAACCTCTTCATAAAAAATACTGTGGAGGTTATGCTGAACGGGTATACCTGCCACGGTGGATAAAACCAGGCCCACCAAGGAGGCCATCAGCTAAAGCTGGAGGGCTTAATGGAGAAGGCCTCATGGGCTTAGGCGCAAGGATAAGCCCTGGGCTGGCTTAGTGAAGTCCAAGACGAAGGCCAGGCTGCGTTCGCCTTAGGGAGCAAGTTAGGGTTTGTTACCGTGTTAGTCTAGGACTCATGATCTAGGTCGGTTAAGGCTTTCCTTGTAGGGGAAGGCTTGGCGCCTTTATAAGCCAGCCTTCCAGCAGCCTTAGGGCACGCATACAACCTCATTGTAACCTGTACACATATTCTCCTTGAGTGAATTATAGCAGCACGTAGGATCTCGCCACCGTCGTGAGATCCGAAGCTGGGTAAGATCGTGTGTGCAATCCCGTCACTGGAACCCTCTACGTTCTTCCCCACCTCCTCTACGGTACGTATGAATCCATATAGTAGTTCCGCGTTACCAATACCTCGACAGTTGGCGCCCACCGTGGGGCCCAAGGCGTCGGGAGTTTTGTTTCAGGCGGGAGCATTGGGCGAGATCGGCAAGACTATGGCGGTTGGTCGCGCCCGCATCATCAACAACTTTGGGTGCATCGAAGACGACGGATCCTACGTCCCAGCAAACGACGCACTGGTGTCAAGCTTCGTCGTCCCCTTCGGCACCATCAACATCTTCATGGGTTTTACGGCTGAGGCGTATGGATTCCCCAGGGGATCCGCCGCCTTTTGGCCCACCCACCACCCCATCGATTATGCAATCGAGCAACAACACAGATCGGATCAGGCCTTTGTCTATCGCGATCTGAGTGACTCTGATACCCAAAGCGATTCTGACTCCAGCTCTTATGAGCTTATGGAGCCCGCCTCTCGCTTTGTCGGTGTCATTGACGCATCTGGCCCTAAGCCGGCCGAATCTGACCCTGAGTCAATATTACCTGCCTTACAGACAGGAGCAGACTCAGAAGCCGGATCTGATGGCACCGCTCCAATGGCGGAAGATTCAGATCTCGATGAGCATAAGGAGGAAGACTTTGCAGCACAGGTTGCCGCGCGAGGCTATGGCTCATCCGATCCAAACGAAGTCTTAATGACTTTCCCGGCACAGATAGCTAGAGGATGCGGCCGCGGCTAAGCCAGACGAGGCTGAAGTTTCCTCTAGCATCAAACACATTGGTGACAAGGCGGAAAAGCCAGAGGATGTGCTGGACCCTAAAGGCCTCCCCGGCTACGCCTATTGAAGAAGACCTGGAACGGTCAAAGGAGGAACACATGCGCGCATTGGAGCTTCTCAAAACACCTTTGGGACCAAATCCAACCGCGGTTGAACTTGAGGAAAGACGGAAAGCGCTCCTGGCTGAGACTGAAGTCAACATCAAGTATAAGTTGTCCCTCCTGAACAAGGAAAAAGAGTTAATCCTAGTTGGAAAGGCTCTAGAAGAGGAAGAGTACCAGCGTGAGCGCGATGTTGAGAAATTCCGCAAAATACGAAGTATACGTGACCCTCTTCTGCATCGGGATCTGCAGGGAAACTTCGAGAAGCCTTCTGCCCAAAAGCCTTTAAAGCCTTGGCAGAAATACTCTTTCAGAGTTAACCCTGATGGAGTCATATTCTTCTCCACCCCGGCCAAAAACCTAGAGGCGGCCAGGGAAATCATGGGAGACGAAGCAGTCCCAATTGAAGAGCGCCACCATTATTCTAAATGCTCATCGAAAAGGCGGTAGAGCAGCAGGCTAAGGCGGACTCAAACTCAAAACTGGCGGACGACACGCGTCTTTGCAAGACAGCCGTTGCCGGCGGTGGGGATCCAGAGGAACCAGCTGGTTCCAGTAGCCATGGCAATAAGGGTAAGGAACCCAGGAAGGACAAAGTTCCTGACAAGCACAGGGATGAGTCAAAGACTGGGTCCAACCGCCATAGTGACAAAGGCAAGGACGACCACCGGCAAAAGGATAACACACGCCATAAGAAGAATGATCCGCCTCGCCGTGAAAGAGATCAAGACAAGGGGAAGGACGCACGGCGTGGGAGTGACCGGCTTAACATGCCACCTCCGCCCGCAGCACGGGCAAGAGACGAAGGAAAAGGGGCAACAGAGATCCGCCTCAAAGGCGATCTCGCTCCCGCTCCCCTCATCGCCAAAGCCGTCAGGAGGAGCCAAGGCGTAGCCAATCCAACAAAGGGCCAGCCAGGGAAAACACTCATATCTCAGACGCCCGCATCCGTCTCGATGAGATTAAAGCGGCCAAAGAGGAGTCTTACCTGGGCCCTGTGTGCTTTGGACCGGCGATTCGCAAGGTGCAACTCCCATCCTCGCTAGGCAATGTCAAGAAAATTGTGGACAAGTACAATGGCATTGACAAACCGGACATATGGCTGCCTGATTACATCCACGCCGTTGGTATTAATGACGGTGATTACAATGCAGCTGTACGTTTTCTTCCACTCATGTTGGAGGGAACGGCCCGGTTATGGATCGACACTTTGCCAGAAAAGAGTATCCACAATTGGCAAGACATGCAGAAAACATTCATGCAACACTTCTCATGCACATACAAACGTCCAAAGGCTTACTCAGATCTACTAAAGTGCGCTCAAGTGGAGGGGGAGTCAAGCAGAGCTTTCATAGCTCGATGGACAGAGACAAAGAATGCATGTGAAGACGTTTCTGAGATCCAGGCCATACATGCTTTTATGAACAGCCTGAAGAAAGGCAACATGATGAGATATATGTTAGCCAGCCAAAACATCAAACACCTCGGCGAGCTCTTAGACAGCGCGAACAATTACGCTGCAGCAGAAGACGACGCTCGAGCTGACGACGGCGATCTGCGCATGGACATAGCTGTTAACCCGGAAAAGCGAAACAACAATCAAAGCCGGAAAAAGAAGGAAGCCAACGATGCGCCAGGACCATCAAAGGAGGTAGCCTTTGCCAATAAGAAGGGTGGCCAGAGCGGGGCTAGCAGATGGCAGAAGAAGGCGATGACAGTCAAGGGTCAAGACCCATTAAAATCACCTATGACGACATCAAAGATGAACCTTGTGCCCATCATAGCAAGCTTGGCAAATGCACCCATACCAACAGGCAGTGCCGCCTTAACGATGATATCAAGAAGGATCCGACGCTGGCTTCAAGGCAAACAGTTCAAGCGCAAGAACCGTAAAGACAAGAAAGAGCAGAAGGACAACGAGGAAAGTGCTTCGGAGCCGGAAGATCAGGAGCCAAAGCACAAGAGGAGCAACAAGTTTCCAAGGGTCGAAACAAGCCTTGTTACTTTCCTTGCCACTCCTTCGGCCAAAAAGGAAAAGGCAGCCTGGAGGGAACTCAATGCCACTATGCCAGCGGTTCCCCAGTATCTCAACTGGTCCGAGCACCCATTACATGGGACCGCAACGATCATCCTGATCATATTCCACAGAACCCAGGGAATTACGCGCTCGTTGTAAACCCAATTGTGCAGCAATGCAGGCTTTCTAAGGTGCTTATGGATGGAGGGAGTAGCATCAACATCCTCTATCTTGAAACCTTAAAGCGCATGCGCCTTTCTGAGACACAGCTAAAACATAGCACAGTCAAGTTTCACGGCATAGTGCCAGGCAGGCAGGCCAGTTCTATGGGAACAATTGTCTTAGACGTCACCTTCGGTGACGAAACAAACTATAGGACTGAGGAAGTTGCCTTTGAGGTGGTGGAATTCAAAAGTGCGTATCACGCAATCTTTGGCCGCCCAGCCTTTGCCAAATTCATGGCACGCCCGTGTTACATCTACAGCAAGCTCAAAATACCTGGACCAAACGGCGTCATCACGGTCAATGGCGACTTCAAGAAGGCGAAGGAATGCGAAGCAGGAAACGCCGTCTTAGCAGAAGCAGTCATCAGCAAGGAAGAGCTGGAGCAGTACAAGAAAGAAGTTAACACCAATGAAATGCCGGATGGTAAGAAGCCTCCTTGCGCCTCGGATGTACTTTCAAGGCCAGCTCAAACTCGAAGAAGATCGTGCTGGACAACGCGATGCAAGCAAGACGACGAACATAGGCGCGGACCTCAGTGACGCATAGGAAGGCGCGCTCGTCAAGTTCCTCCGTGAGCAACGGGATATTTTTGCATGGTCACCATCAGACATGCCAGGAGTACCCCGGGAACTTGCCGAGCACAGCCTTAATGTCGCCAAAGGTGCCAAGCCAGTAAAACAAGGTCTTCGTCGCTTCGGTCCAGAGAAGAAGAAAGCAATAGGAAAAGAGGTAGCTCGGCTTAGTGCCGCTAATTTCATTAGAGAGGTTATCCACACAGATTGGCTAGCAAATCCTGTATTAGTACCTAAGAAGGACGTGAAAGACTTGCGCATGTGCATAGATTTCACCGGCTTAAACAAAGCCTGTCCTAAAGACCCCTTCGCATTGCCGCGAATTGATCAGGTCGTAGATGCTGTATCAGGTTCTGAATTACTATGCTTTTTGGACGCTTACTCTGGCTACCACCAAATTAAGATGAAGGAGTCTGACCAAATTAAGACTTCCTTCATCACACCTTTCGGAACGTTTTGCTACATAACTATGCCTTTCGGGCTTAAAAACGCTGGCTCAACGTACCAACGGTGCATACAACGTTGCCTACACGATCAAATAGGCCGCAATGTTCACGCTTATGTCGATGACATTGCCGTTATGTCGCGAAAACGCGGCGATCTCATCGTTGACCTTCAAGAAACCTTTGATAACTTAAGAAAATATAACATGAAGCTAAATCCGGGAAAATGCTTTTTTGGCGTCCCAGCAGGAAAACTTTTAGGCTTCATTGTTTCAGAAAGAGGTCTTGAGGTTAACCCAGAAAAGATTCGAGCTATCATGGACATCAAAAAGCCTACTTGTCTTAAAGATGTCCAAAGGCTCACAGGATCTGCAGCAGCTGTAAGCCGATTTATTAGTAGGCTTGGGGATAAAGCTTTACCCCTATACAGGTTGTTGAAGAAAACTAAGACGTTCGTCTGGACTGAAGAGGCAGATGCAGCCTTAGCACAGTTAAAAGACGCCTTAGTTTCAGCACCAATATTAGCGTCTCCTCTACCACAAGAGCCGATGCTACTTTACATGGCGGCTACCAACCTAGTTATTAGTGCAGTGGTTGTTGTTGAACGAAAGAGGAAGGAAAGGAGCTACCGGAACAAAGGCCGGTATATTATATCAGCGAAGTCTTCTCCGAATCCAAACAACGATACCCTCACTATCAGAAGCTGGCTTATGGAGTTTTCTTCGCAGCCAGAAAATTACGCCATTATTTCCAAGAGCACCCAATCACGGTAGTCAGTAAGGCGCCATTGGGTGACATTATAAACAACACGATGCCACTGGACGTGTGGCTAAGTGGGGAATTGAATTGGCAGCCTTCGATATCCAGTACAAGCCACGTACAGCCATCAAATCCCAGTCTTAGCTGATTTCATCGCAGACTGGACGGAAGCAATGGATGAACTTCCCCTCCCTGACGAAGAATATTGGGTTATGCACTTTGACGGCTCCAAAATGTTGCAGGGATCGGGAGCTGGCGTGGTACTGAAGAACCCTAAAGGAGACAAGATGTGCTATGTCTTGCAGATACACTTCAATGCCACTAATAATGTTGCAGAATACGAGGCTCTGTTGCATGGATTGCACGTCGCAAAGGATTTGGGCATTAGCCGTCTTTTGTGCTATGGCGATTCAGACCTCGTTGTTCAACAGTTAGAAGGGGCATGGGACGCGAAGAGCCCTACAATGGCTGAATACCGACGCACGGTAGACGAGTTTGGTCGGTGTTTTATCGGCTTAGAAGTCAAGCATATCAAAAGGGAGGAAAATGAAGCAGCGGACGCCTTAGCCAGAATGGGCTCGAAAAGATCGAAGGTGCCCTCCGATATATTTTTGGAGCACCTGTACGTGCCGTCTATTAAAGGCGGAGATGAGGATGACCCCATGGCTTCGCAGTCTGTTTCCGTCATGCTGGTGAAGCCAGATTGGACACAGCCCTACATAAATTTCCTCCTTAACAAGGAAGAGCCAGAGGATGAAGTCTTAAGGCGGCAAGTTGTGCGCAGAGCTAAGGCATACACAATAATAAATGGAGAGCTATACAAGCGGAGTACCACAGGTGTATATCAACGATGCGTTTCGCCGGAAGAAGGACAGGAGATACTAGAAGAGATCCATGGTGGATGTTGCGGTCATCATGCCTCTGCCCGAGCAATTGTCGCCAAAGCTTTTAGACATGGATTCTACTGGCTCACAGCAAAGCAAGACGCAGAAGAACTCGTCAAGAAATGCGTTGGATGCCAAAAGTATGCAAGACAGCCAAAGATGCCAGCCCAGGAGTTGCGCACCATTCCAATCACGTGGCCATTTGCGGTCTGGGGACTGGACATGGTAGGTCCATTCAGGACTGCGCGAGGCGGCGTCAAACATCTCTTAGTTGCGGTGGATAAATACACCAAGTGGGTTGAAGCTAAGCCCATAAAAAAGCTTGATGGGGCAACAGCCAAGAAGTTCGTCATTGAGGTTATAACGAGATTTGGCGTCCCCCACAGTATCATTACGGACAATGGGACAAACTTCGCCGTAGGAGAACTGGCAAAGTACTGTGGTGAAGTTGGTATTCGTTGGACTTAGCATCTGTGGCTCATCCACAATCGAATGGCCAAGTTGAGCGAACCAACAGTATAATTCTACAGGGAATAAAGCCAAGATTAGAGTGCCTTTGCATAGAGCAGCTGGAGCATGGGTAGAAGAATTACCTGCTGTCTTATGGAGCATACGCACAACTCCAAGCAGCGCAACAGGCTATACCCCTTTCTTTCTCATATATGGCGCTGAAGCGGTACTCCCAACAGATGTCCTGCACGACACACCTCGTGTAACAGCCTACGTCGAAGCAGACGCAGAAGAAGCCGACAGGACGGCTTAGACCTTCTCGAAGAAGAGCGTGAGATAGCGCTTCAGCGCTCCGCCATTTATCAGCAGAACATGCGGCGTTACCACAGTCGCAAGGTAAGACGGAGATCGTTTCGAGAAGGCGATTTGGTGCTTCGCCTTGTTCAGCAAAAGGAGCACAAACTATCTCCCATATGGGAAGGACCCTTCGTTATCAGCAAAGCGCTTAAGAACGGGGCATATTATCTTGTGGACCTCCGTGATATAGAAGAAGAAGAAAAGAGGCCGCAAAAGGAAAAGGAACGAAGAAGCAGTGCTCAAGGAGACGAAACGTCCTTGGAACATTGAGCAGCTACGTCCTTTTTACACTTAGCAATTCTATTGTAATCACACCATATATGATTATGAAATAAAAGTCTTTGGTTCCCTCAATTATTTTTATGCATGAGTTCTCGCCGTCTTTTATTTCCATTTGATCATATATTTCGATAAAAATATCAATGTTAACCCGAATTGGCTCCGTGCTTGTGGTTACTCACATGATGCTTTTGCCTTAAGGCCTTACAAAAATTAAAATTGCATCCGTCTAAGAGTATTTATCTGATCGCGTATATGCTGGCTTGTCTTAGTAGATGCTTTACGCACCAAAAGCCGGCGCCGTTTCTGTGTTTAAACAGTTTGGTTACTAACCCTGTTGCCAGCGAAGTGTTCCGTGCCTTAGGTTCTGCCAGCATACGAAAAGGCTAAAGCATATAAGCCAGAAAACTTAAAGACGGATAAGGAGCATAGTTTGCAAGCCTTTTAAAAATAAGTGCATGCGTGCAAAACAAACATGTTCAACAGATAAAAAGGCTCCTGCCATTACAAAACATAACTTAACAAGTCTTTTGTGCCATTTTCATGACACGCTTAATGCAAAGTTTTTCCTGCATCTTATGCAGGGGACTGAGGAGGCGAAGACGCAGGGGACTTGGATGGATCCAGCGTAGCTTCAGACTCGCCTTCTTCTTCTTCATTTCCGTCTTCTGACTCATCGCCATTGCCAGTGGTGGGTGCTTCGGCTTCGTCATCAGACACGTCGTCAGGACGGGGAGGCACAGGCTTCTTGGAGAAGAAGATAGACAAGTCTACCATCTCAGCAACGGCTGAGGCAAAGCCAGAGACAGAGGCATAGACCTTTTCTTTGACGAGCTCGTTGCCGTCTCTGTCCTTGGCTGGGAAACACTTGATAACGCGCCACATGTTGACTCGGGGTAGTGGCCGCGAACAAGTCCTAGAGCAAGTTTTGCTCCGCCTCTAGCTGCTGAGCGAAGACGCTCCACCACCTCTGGGACGCAGTTCTGAAGAAGTGGCAGCAAGTTGCTGGTGTTTGTCACTTGGGGCAGCTGTTTTGGGAAGATGTTGGCGACAACGTCTCTTCCCGCAGCATACAGCCCTGACACAATTTCGCCACACTCCAAGATAAGCTCCAGGCGCGTCTCAGAGGTAAGCCTTTCCCCAAACCCAGCTGGAACTGTGGAAAGGAGGAATGGAAAAAAGTTAAGGCGTACTGAAGTGTTGGAATAAAGGCGAAAAGTGACAGAAAGGCGAGAAGTAAAAGAAGAGAGGCTTACTTAGCAGTTTCTCGTCAATGGCGGTGCTCTCATCAGCTTGGCGTTCAAGACGACCTTGTAAGCTCTGGATTAGGAGCCCATCCTTTTCAGCCTGTCGCTGCAGTTTCAGAAGTTCTGCCTTCAGTTTGTCTTGCTTCAGCGGCGCTGTCTTGGACGGCTTTAAGATTGGCCTCGGCCGTCTTTCGGTTCTCCTCCAGTTGCTTAAACAAGGCGGCATTTTCCCGCCTCACACTTCTATATCGCCAGTCTCGCTGACGATCTGTTTCGCCTTCGCCACAACAGCTGTGCAAAACACATTGCATGTGTTGAGCATCTTATGCCTTAAAATGAACTAAACTCACAATGCATGTGAAAGAACAACATTTACCTTCGTTCGCCTTTTTTCGGCGACGGCTTGCTTGAGCACTTGCCTTTGGTTACTCAGTGAGTACCATAGATCGCATGTAAGTTGCTCGCTGCTCTGCTAAGGCAAGGGCAGTAGTAAGTAACAAAGGTAAAGAAATAAGTATAGCTACAAGGGCTTGGGGACTGAGTCTTTATCAACATTAAAGAAAGGCCATTACGTCGGCTTAGTCAAAGCACAACGTAATGCCCGGGGACTAGTATGTACATAAAGACGGAATATTTACCTGCATCATGGCCTTCAAGGCTTTGTAGCTCTTCTTCATTGTGACGTACAGCTCGTCACAATTGTCTTCCAGATTCAATATGGTCAATGTTGACCAACTGGCCTTAGCTTCGGAGGCGGCTCGTTGCGCTCCTTCTCATCGGCAAGCATGGCGGCGATGTTGGGTAAGATGTACCCCTCGTCGTCAAAGAGCTCTTGCTTCACCATGTTGCGGATAGCCTCACGAGTAATGGGCTCGTTCGGCTCTTCTGACTGAATTACGCCGCCTTCCCAGCAGCGGCAGCCCTGGCCAACTTTTCAGTTTCCGTCTTATCAGGTAAGACGGCTGGTCTAGATCTATATGGATCTTCAGATGGGCCTGGGGATGTCTCTTGTTGAACGGAGGGGTGGGGGGAGCGATGGCGGAGAAGGCTCAGTCTTCTTTGCTGGAAGAAATTACTTTCTTCCTCTTGAGAGGCGCAGTTGGTTTGATCCTGCAAATCACATACAAAATAAGATAACATTCATAGACATTGTTCGCCTTACTAAGAAATTGAGGTTCGGCTTACTTCTGTACTGGAGCATTGAAGGCCGCATCTTCATCGTCCTCAATGTCGAGCACTTCGGCGCAGGGATGGCTTTCTCACGCTTCCGCCTTTCTGCTGCTGAAGTTGCTGCAGTAGCTCCTGAAGCCTTTCGTTTCCGAGTCTTTGGGGCTCGGGTGCCGCTTCAGGCACGTAAAACAAAGGAGCCAGCAGATTATCGGCAAAAGGGCGAGCTGAAATCAAAAGTGGTGTTAGTAAGGCAAACATTGTGGAAGTATAAAAACAGTGACGGTAAATGCCTTACCTTGGAGCCGGGTTGGCGGCTGTGTACATAGGACGCTGCTCTGCGAGCTGGATCCTTTCCTTGGCAATCCTCTTAAAGCGATACATGAGGGCGTCTTGCGTAAGGTCGCTCTCACTAACACGGAGGGGATCTTTCTTCTGGTCCGTGTAGTGGCATAAGAGGCCTTTGCGATCTTTCAAAGGCTGGATTCGCCTTGACAACCAACATAGGATGGTGTCTGCGCCCGTGAGTTTGGGCACAGCAGTCTTTGTCAAGTACTCAATCCGCCTTTGCATGCGACGGAGGTTGTCAGGAAGGACCTTCAGTGGTTTCTCGCCCCAAGAAAGGCGGGGCTCCGCAGGCAAAGGAGAAAAGCGAGGAAGTCCTATGTCTTTGCCTACTGGCGCCATGTCTTTGCAGTAGAAGAAGGAGCTATTCCAGCCTTTAATGGAATCTATTTTTGGCGCCTTAGGATACCAGTCTCTGCCTCTACGAAGGTTGATGCTAACTGTTCCTAAGGAAAGCAGTTCTTCCTTCTCTGTTTGGCGCTTGCAAGTAAAGCAGTACTTGAAGAATTCTAAGCTGGGCTCTATGCCTAAGTATCCTTCGAATAAGGCCATAAAGCCAGCTATGTACAAGATGCTATTGGGGCCTACGCTATGAGGCTGAAGGCCATAGTAGTCTAAGACAGATTGGAAAAAAGGATGCGGAGGCAAAGACAAACCGCGGAGGAGATGTGAGACGAGGAGCACTCGTTCATCGCCGGCGGGATCTGGAGCAGGGTGGCCGTACGCTGACCGCCAGTGGCAGTTCTCCTTTGGTGGGAGGATGCCCTCCTTTTGCAGCTGCGTGAGGTCCGCGTCGGTGATGGTGGAAGCTGCCCAGTTGCGGGAGATGCTTCCTCTCCCTCCTCCTCTGCCTCCGCCGCATCGCCCTCGTCGGAGGGCTGGGCATTCTTCTCTGCTTCGGTGGAGATGGCCGCAGCTTGTTGCCGTTGCCGCGCGAGATGCAGATGCATCCGCGGCGCCGATCCCCTCGTGGCCAGATCTTGTCCCGCCGTCGCCGACGACGCCGCCGCGCCGCTCCCGCGGTCGCATCGGAGCTCTCCATGGTGGGTGCGCAGGTGGTGGTGGTGGAGCTCGCCGGAGTTGGATGGGGATGCGAGGAGGAAGATGAACAGGGAAATGATCGATGGAGAAGAAATGTGTTCCCTTTTATGGGGGGTGCGCCGCGATTAGTGCGGTGGATAACGTCCGCGCGATTTTCGCCACGCGTCCCGCAACGGTCAGATAGTGGGCATCTTCTCCCGACGCCTCGGAGATCGTGTGCGGAAAAATAGCAGTGATGGCGTCACAACGTCTCTTTGCTTGTCCAAACTGTCGTGGACTGGCTTTGACTGCGTGACGTCATGACAAGACTCGACGCTGACAGAATCTTTCTGCCAGATTGTTCAAAGTGCAGGAGAGTTCGGCTTAATCCTTAAGGCAGACTGAATGTCTCATTTTGGAATGCTCCAAGCTCTTCTGTCCGCCTTTCGCAAAGGCGAAAGCCCGTGTTTACAAAGACGGCAAACGAAGAACTTAAACCTTTCCGGGGACTACTGTGGAGGTTATGCCGAACGGGTATACCTGCCACGGTGGATAAAACCTGGCCCACCAAGGAGGCCCATCAGATAAAGCCGGAGGGCTTAATGGAGAAGGCCTCATGGGCTTAGGCGCAAGGATAAGCCTGGGCTGGCTTAGTGAAGTCCAAGACGAAGGCCAGACTGCGTTCGCCTTAGGGAGCAAGTTAGGGTTTGTTACCGTGTTAGTCTAGGACTCATGATCTATGTCGGTTAAGGCTTTCCTTGTAGGGGAAGGCTTGGCGCCTTTATAAGCCAGCCTTCCAGCAGCCTTAGGGCACGCATACAACCTCATTGTAACCTGTACACATATTCTCCTTGAGTGAATTATAGCAGCACGTAGGATCTCGCCACCGTCGTGAGATCCGAAGCTGGGTAAGATCGTGTGTGCAATCCCGTCACTGGAACCCTCTACGTTCTTCCCCACCTCCTCTACGGTACGTATGAATACATATAGTAGTTCCGCGTTACCAATACCTCGACAAATACACACAAAATTTTAAATATATTTTTCAGTGTAGTATGACAAAAAGAATACCATATGGTCAAGAATGAAACCCTTTTTTTTGTCGTGGATGGCGCGGAGTCAGTGGTTAAACGGGTCGAATGAGTGTTAGGAAAGAATGCGCGTGATACAGAGCGTAAATCGAATAATGCACGTGAATAATACTGGTACACATGAACGTGTACCGTTCCGAAGATGAATACTGTAACACTGGAGGGGTGCGGAACAACTCCACAAGATGGACATTGTCCCTATACGTCGTAGTGTTGTAGATATGCTAGTTCGTATAGTCCTTGTTGCCATGCACGCCGCTCAAGTCACACAAGGGCCATCCGTCCTCCTGCCGCAGCAAGGCGAACTCCCCTTTTGCCTTCATGATCCAACCCCGTGGAAAGCAATGGTGTCAATTCCATCAACCTTGACGCCATATTTGTTTTCTTAGGTATCATCTCTACCTCTTACACAGCTGGGTTAGGATCTTCCATGCCGACGACGTCATAGTCTTTCGTTGACCTGGTTTCTACCAAGGACACCGATTCGGAGCCACAAACAATCGCGGTGCCACCCGCCTTCTCCTCATGCTGTCCTTGAGGTGTGGGCTTTCGCCGCCAGAGACTCGAGGCAGCTAGAAGAGCACCAGAGGCATGAAGAAGGAGAACAGGTTGAAGTAGTGCAATGTATATGGCCGATGTAGTTGGTGGAGCTGCACTTAGGGAGCGAGGTAGAGAACAAGGAGGGAGATAGATACATGCACTTTTATTTTTTGTCATATATGGACATACTATTGATATATGTAAGATTATTTATCTGTAATTATGAGCATGAAATTTATGATAATTATATTTGGAGATAGATATAACATTATTTTATGTATATGATTATTAATTAAAAAGACATGAATGTCTTACTTAATACATGTGAACAAATTCTATAACCTATGAACAAAATAAATACACTTTTTCTTGAGCAAAAAATATTTTAAAAATGTGTCTATATTCTTTTCAGTCAAGTAATTTTTAGTAGTTAAGTTTTTATAAAGACAAATTATATCTATAATAAAGCGCCGGGCTGAACACGGCCCTTGTAGAAAAGCTTCAACCATAAAATCGTCTACTTTAGCCTTGGGAGCCCTCTGCACTGCATATGCCTGGAGGTTATAGGTGTAACGGCGCAAGAATATTATCTCGGCCATGGATTTTGTATTTATAGATAAGAATTTTCTATCCGACACTTACAACAGCGATTACACAGCCGACGCTCATATGACCCGCCTCGTACGTAGGCCCAGGTAAGGTTCTTTTTTCTTTTTCTTTTTTGAATTTTAACTACTGTAGGGGAGTCCCCCACAACCTTTTATTGAAAGCAAAGAATATTTACAAATGTACAACAAAAAGTTCAGAGCAGGTTACTAAGCCATAATTCTAGGAGGGGTAGAACAGAAGCTTTTAACCTAAACTTAAGTAAGGTTACATCAGAAACAAACCTAGCCTTCCAGCCACGAAAAGAAGGCATAACGTTCTTGAAAATCCATCCATTCCTTTGCTTCCAGATGTTCCAACAGGCTAAGGTGACAATCTCAGTGAAGCAAGGACCTTTGAATGACTTTTTTGCCAAGGTCAGACACACAACCAACTGGTTACTGAGCCATTCAATCTGCAAATAATTCCATATGCGGCTACTGAAGGCGCAATTAAAAATAAATGGCTCCAGTCCTCAAGTACTTGTGTTCGACAAAGCACACAAGTATTATCATCAGTAACTTTCCAATGACGGCGCAGCATCATATCCTTGGTGTTCAATCTGTCATGTAGTATCAACCATGCAAAAACCTTATGCTTGGACATGCATTTGGATTTCCAGATCCACTTGGAGGGGCCATGGTCAGGCAATTGGGAGAACTGCAAGTTAAAGAACACTTTAGGAGTATAAACTCCTTTATTCAAATTACAGACCCATTTATCAGCACAATCTTGGAGATTAATCTCACTTAACTCCTCGTGAAGGAGGTTATACACTGGAAGGCCTCTACTGACAAAGGGAGGTGGAAAGCATCTACAAACTGACCGAGTGCAAAAATCTCTTTGACTGAGGCAATCTTGTCCTTAACATACGAAAATAACCTTGGGAATTTTGTTGCCAAGGGTACAGAGAGCCAAACATCTTCCCAGAATAAAGCAGTTGCCCCATTTTCAACATCACAATGGGCAATGTTTCTCCAGCTATCAGCCAAATTGAGGATACCTCTCCACCAAAAGGAACCACTCAGGACAACAGCATGAGGAACTGTTTCATAATAATATGAGTCCCCAATAAGCTGGACCCAATGCAGCCCTGTTCTGGACATGCAGATTAATTATCCCAAGATCACCTTTATCTTTAGGTTTACACACCATGTCCCAAACTGCAAGAGAATTAACCCTCTGTTTGTTTTTATCCTTTCTCCACAAACAACTCCTTCTGGCCCTATCAATAGCCTCAATGACCCCTTTTGGAATTACCAAAGTGAGCATAAAATAAGTAGGCAGAGAGGACAGTACAGAGTTAACCAGCACTAGGCTATCACCATATGAGAGAAAAGAAACAGTGGCAGACATTCTTCTCTCTATTCTGTCAATGATAGGAGCAAAATCCTTGATAGAGGGCTTGGTTGTCCCCATGGGCAACCCCAGATATGTGAAAGGCATTGCAGCCCTCTGGCAGTTCATAATCTGAGCAAGGCTAGCTGCCTCATCATCATCCAAATTGATAGGTATCATAGAGGATTTGTGATAGTTTACTTTCAGACCAGTGAACCCAGCAAATGTCTCTAATAAATCCTTGAATACTGTTAGTTGTATAGGATCAGCAGGCAATATGATGAGTGTGTCATCAGCATACTGCACAATCGGGTAGTCCTTCCCCATAGGAATGGGAAGTTTCAGGCTGCCATTAGCAAGTGCCAAGTTGACAATGCTTTGTAACAAATCACCACCAAGCACATATAGCAAAGGGGAGAGTGGATCCCCCTGTCGAACTCCTCTTTTACAATGGAACATTCTTCCAGGAATACCATTTAGCAACACAGATGAGGAGCCAGAAGAGAGAATTTCCTTAACCCATTTCAGCACCATTGGGGGGAAACCTTTATGTTCAAGAATTTTCAAGATGGCCTCATGCTCAATTGTGTCAAAAGCTTTCTCAAAATTAATTTTGAACAGCACCACCTTCCTCTTAGACTGCTTGCATTGATGTAGATACTCAAAACACCAAGCCAGGCAGTCTTGTATAGTTCTGGTTTTAATGAAGCCATACTGGTTGGCATGAATGCATCTCATAATTTCCTTCTAAAATCTATTAGCAATGACCTTTGTGAGGAATTTCAAGCAGGTGTTTGTTAAGGAGATGGGTCTAAAATAATTGACAGTTTCAGGGGCTTTCTTTTTAGGCACAAGTGTGATGTATGATCCATTTATATTCTGTAGAGAGCTCCTCCCAGCTGAGAAATCCTCACAGAGCTCCTCCTAGCCTTAATAATATTCCAGCAGTGCTTGACAAAAAGTCCAGTAAACCCATCAGGTCCAGGGGCTTTGTCAGGTTTCATGAATTTGACCACATCCTCAATTTCAGCCATGGTAAAAGGATCACCAAGATGCTGCAGACCATCCACATGCTTTACACTATTAGCAATATCAAAGGTCACAGTTGTGTTAAAGAAGACTCCCATTCTGGTCTTGTAACAATGCAGGAAAGCAGCTGCCTTTTCCTCGTGCTCCACAAGCAGATTACCCTCACCATCCATGATATTGGAGATGGAATTATGTCTATATCTTTCAGTGGCCCTAGCATGAAAATATTTTGTGTTTTCCCCACTCAACTGGACCCATCTAACAGTACATCTCGGTTTCTAGTAATCAGACTGAAAACCAAGTAGTTTCTTTAAATGCACCATTACCAGATTACGAAAATTGAACTCAGGTATACTCAGACACCTGTCATCTTCAAGCTGATCAAAGAACAGAATTACCATGTTACATTTTTCAATCAGACCCTTAATATGAGACAAGCTCTTCCCCCATTTTCTCAGTTCTTGGCACAAGCTTTTTAACTTCCCAGAGATGATCCCAACACTAGAAGTAGCTTTGACAGGTCTATTCCAGATAGTGGTGACCAATTCCATAAAATCAGGCTGCTTGACCCAGAAATTCTCAAACCTAAAAACCCTAGCTTTAGGGATTTTGGTTGAAATACGCACCAACTGAGGTATATGATCAGAGGTGGGTTTAGCCATAGGGGACACTGTTGTATTTTGATATTTTATAATCCAGGCACTAGAAGTGAAAAACCAGTCGAGCTGCTCTAGGAGAGGGTTTTCTTGCATATTGGACCAGGTATAAGCACGGCCCTTAACAGGAATTTCTTGTAAGCCCAGGTGACTTATCATGTCATTGAATAAAAAAATATCATTCATATTTGCTCCTGGTTTATTCCTATTTTCCACTGAACGAATAAAATTGAAATCTCCCATGAACAACCAGTTATCAGTGCAGGGAATCTGTAGATTATATAGCCAAGTAAAAAAACACATCCCTTTCTGCCCCAGAGCAAGGACCATACACATTAACAAGTTCCCATGTTTCAGCATTATGAACTGAGGTGAATTTCATTCTGATAGCAGATCTATGAATTTCCAGCAAATCACCTTTAAATGTGGCACTGTTCCACAAGACAATAAGACCACCAGAAGCCCCAATGGAGGGAGAAAAAGCAAATTGATCAAACCGTTTGGGGCAGAAACTTTTAATGAAGGAATGATCAAATGATTCACATTTGGTTTCTTGTAGACAGACTATTGCAGCACCACTTTCGTCAATCTTATTATAGACAATAATTCTTTTATGTTTATCCTTTAGGCCTCTCACATTCCAATCAAAAACCAACCAATCAAGAAATTTCTGAGCCGTATTATCCATAAAAACCGATTGAGAGAAAGCCATAGCTGTAGCCAACATAATTGGCTAACCAGTACATAAAAGGTTCCACACTGATACTGACATAAACACCACTGACATAAAGCATAAATAACATGCTAAAGGAAGTCCACAAAACCCAAAAGATAACACATAAGGAGTTCATAACAAAATAAAAGGACCACATCATGTCCACCAGGCCAAATTTGCAATGGGCCTTATTCGTCATTGGAAACAGTTGGGCCTGATTCAGCACGTGGATGGGCTGTAAGCTTCTCCACTGTGAGCTCTGCATGATCGATTTCCAGCAATTTTCCCGCCTTCTGCAACACTTCAACAGGTGTATCTGGCAGCACTTGGGCGATCTCCTCCCTTGGCTTTGCAGACCTAGGCTTCTTCCTTGGCTCTGGCTTGTCCTACATGGGTACCAGCTTATACCCCTTGTTTCTGACAGCACTCCTAGTGGTGTGTCTCACTTCTGCAGCAGACATGATAAGAGGTGGTTTTGGTGCTCTGTTCCTCTTCTTAGATGATCCAGCAGCTGGGGAAGTCAGGGGAGTTGTATCCTGATCAACATGATGCTTTGTATCCTGATCAACATGATTCTCAATTGCCAAAGGTGCCAAAACTCTGGGACTAGGAAGCATAACAGAGTTGTGCATCAACTGATCAAACAAAATTCTGCTCTTGTTCTTCTCATAGTATTCAGTCCAAGCAAAAATTGGGTCAGGGAGGAGAACATTTACAATCTGCACATTATTATGTTGAATATTGGCAGGAGGCAGAACTAGAGGCACAAAGGGTATGATAGCCAAAGGATTACCCTCTCCATCCTGCTGTGGCCCTTGCATATCCATCTGATTATCTGCATTGTTTGCCTCTGGCTCTTCTGGAGCAGCTTGCTCATGAGCTTCTGCTTGCATGCCATTCATATTGCCCACATTGACAATCTGCACTGGCCCTTCAGCTTGCACCAACTGGACAGAACCAACTGAACCACCTGAAAACTGCATGGTGATGGAGGATTGTGCTTGCTGCTCATTTTCCTGTTGGTGAGGAGGGACTGGTGGAACATGCAGTTCCCAATTCTCCTGTCCTACATTGTCACCAGCTGCTTCTTCATTCCAATTTCCCCAGGCAGGCATCCCTTGCTGCATGTGTGGGGGTACCCAGTTGGCATCAAAATTCCCTGGAGCTATATCATGGGGAGGGTGTGGGTTACCATCATCTGGTGACTGGTGGTGGTGATTCATATCCCGGGAGAACATCAGCAGGCTCACTGTTCAGAATATAATCTGGGATAGACCAAGACACCACCACCGCACCAAATCTCTGCAACTCACGCACAACTATTGATCGAGCAATATCACGAGCACCACCATAAGAGCATCTAATCAGAGTACGAACAGGGAATGGATCCTCTCTATGCCAGTTCCTAAGTTTACCAAATTTGCTAACAGTTTCTCGCAGAAACTCATCATTGCGGTAATCCATAGGCAGGTTGAGCAGCATAATCCATCCTAGGCGAGTATAAGTGGTGGCTCTGTAGTTGTCACCCTATCGTACTGTGCAAACGACAGGACACGACCATTACCAAAAGGAAGCATGCGTATTAACTAGCAAATCCCAAGTAATCTGATCTGGCAAACGGAGCAAACCAATCCCCACTGCGCTTTCAGAAAAACTCAATACCTCCCAATGATGATGCTGGAAGATGTACTGGACGATCTCGTCAAAAAGGTCATCGATTTCTTCCCCTGGCGGCCTGGGCTCGAGCTGAGCAATAGCCCAGGACTCATTCCTCCAAAGTGGCGCAGCAGTAGCTGTGACGTACATCCTCGACGGCCGCTCTTCATCTCCCCAAGGGTGGTCGACGAACATGCCCGTCGGCGTGAATCGCATCAGATCAACTGGAAAGTTCGCCATTGTCGCCGCGCACGGTGTTGCAGTTGGTGTCGAAGACAAGGGTTTGGTCGTGATAACAGGGGAAGCAAAAGATTTAGCAGAATTCTCGATGGCCACGGTTGACAAGGCAGCCTGACTTGATGTTTTTGCCTCCCAGTGAAAAGACTTCCTTGCCCCTGTGCATTTTTATCCTGATGTGGCCCAACTGTGAACAGGCCCAACAACGGATACGGCCCGTACAGTCAGCAGTCTTATGTTTCGCACTACGGCATCTAGAGCAATTCCAAACCTGGTGATGATGACCAATTTTGGCTTAGAAGAAATCATTTTCTATATATATGACGAAACAGACCGTAACTAGTACATGTACTAGTCAAGTTCAGAATTTCGGCCAAATTAGGACGAAACAGAGCCTAACTAGTACATGTACTAGTAAGATTCAGAATTTCAGCCAAAACTAGAAATATAAGACAGACGTCAACTAGTACATGTACTAGTCGCGTTCTGTAAATATGGTCACAACTTTGTAGAATCAGATCCAATCCGAACAGTTTTATTGCCGAGCCCAGATGAGTGCTCAAGATGGATTCGGATGAAAAGGCTCATAAAATGAAAGTTCTTCATTTTTTCGAGACGAACAACTTGTCTTCTACAAGATTTTGATCCGTGGTCGGTAACTGCCTAAAAAACGACCCGCAAGATGCAGACCAAACAGTTTTGGAAGGTTTGGTCTAGTCCATCCGAATTCGACCCAGATTAGGGTTTTGGACGTGAATCCAAGCCTTTTTTTGCACGGGAAGTCCAGCCGCCTCTTATATACGTGAGAGGTGATGGCCGATTGATCCAACACCAATCGAACAAGCACATCTACTACTTTTTCGTATTCATCTACTTTTATCCCTCTCCCCTTGTATCTTTCTTCTCGTTCTTCGTCGTTCTTCAAGATTGGAGGCTGCGAATCCACGAGGCTCTAGGGGCGGCCAGGCCGACCTAGGGCAGCCCATAGCCGCCGCGAGCCCTGACGGGGTCCCTCCCAGGCGAGCGAGGTTTCGGGTCTACAAAAGCGCCCGCCGGATTGTCTTGCGTATTGCGCTTCCGGCGAGCCTCCCGCGGAGTGAGTTGCGGAGCATCTCCCTCGACGCCGCGGGTACACGTGACGTGTTCGTGTGTCAACACACTTTTTTGGCGACTCCGCTGGGGACACGAAGCTTCGAACGGTCTCCAGCCCGTTCTTGCTGCGAAGAGAGCGCCATCAAAAGATTGCAATCTACATCGGTAACATGAATCCTCCATCTCCTTATGTAGATGTTAATTACTCTTATGCTGATGTTGCTAGATCCTTTGATATGAGCACTCTATCGGCTAGCCCTAGTTCTTACTATGTGCAAGAGCCGATGCAAAATAATCTCTATGCTTCAACTCCTTATAATTTTAGCAACCTGCAACATGTATACTCGAATTCTCATGCGTCGGCAACCCCAGAAACCCATATGCCGATGAATAACATGACGACTTCGGTTAATGCATATGAAACACCCAATGTTAGAAATTTTAATATCATACAAGAGAGTGTTTCACCTTTTTATGCATCGGCAAGTAACTCGCAATATGTTGGTTTACCTTCAAATATGCCGATGAATAGAAAAATTGGACATGCTACCACTAGTTATTTGACCAATTGCTCTCAACCATCATATACTACACCTTATGTTACTAATGTTTCAGATACATGTGCAACTAGTGAGATACATAATTCGGCTTCGCACTTTCGAAGTGGCCATAGCCGAATATGTGAAAATTCAAGAGGAGCTCATGTGCCTTCATCTACTACCGTCGCATATGGATTGGATGGGTGGAAAGAAAAATTGCAGCTGATTTCAAAAGGTTCAATGATCTTCAACTGGAACTAGAAGAAAAGCCCCATGATCCCGCTACAATTCAAGCTTATGAGGCGTATAAGAAAAGGCGTGAAGAGGAGCGTGACCAATTCAAGATCAAGTTTTATCCCTCACAATTACTAAGTTTCGGCAACGCACTGCCGAAAGAAACCAAAAATACTGGGGGGCAATCATGCCCTGCAGAGGATAGCACCGACGAATTCACCACGCTGACTTTTGAGGAATTACCGATCAAGTATCGCCAAGCTTATGAAGAATTCAGGAAGAAGCGTGCAAAAGAATTTGAAGCGTTGAGGAAAAAACAGGAGGAGGAAGATTCAAAGGCATTTAACGCAATGCTCGAGAAAGATCTTCAAGATATTATCAAGTCCACTCCTCCACGCGATAATCAAGTTGAAACCTTTGCGTTGCTAAGGCAAGAAGAAGAAGAAGCTTTGAAAACTGATAAAATACATGAAGAAAACTCGAATGATTCGGAAAGTATGGTTAATTCGGTTATTGGAAAAGCCGAATCGAAATATTCATGTGCCGATTCCGTCGAATCAAAAGAAGAAAGCTTCGTTGAACAAGAGCATGGCGAGCCTAGCAAAACATCCATGCTTGATTTTTCTAGATTTAAGGGAGCCTACCTGATACCCAACGAGTTCTGTGCCAGAGATGATGAGCATCAAAAACAAGAGGACACGGCCGAACAAAGTTTGGTTAATGATGAACATCAAGAGCCAGAAACAATAGCCGAACAATGTTCGGTTAACGAGGAGCGTCCAGGTGACGCGGCACAGGATCCAGAAGAGGAAGACAAGGCGTTGGAGAATCATCTAAAGGCGGGGCAAGATATTGTTCAGGTCATGGAATCATCATGCTCTCCCAACGTCTTCGAAGAGGTATATCCAGCAAATAATTTACTTGTTTTCCGATTTGGTCAAAACTATATTGTTGGTGCTTCTACCAGTAGGATTTTTATAAGAAACATTGAAAGACCAATCGTGGAAGGTAATTTATTTGTTAGCGAAAAAATTGATTCAGAATTTATCGGTCAACATATTGTACCCTTTAGAGAGACCGGCAGTAACAAATTCTTACTGCTAAAGCTTTCCCCCATTGTTTGTTTTAAACTTCATATCTACATGGGTTGCTTTGCTTATTTCATACTTGGCTAACATTTGGTCTCAAGTGAGACATGTTTGTTCTAACTATTTTGGTTTCAGAAATATAAATCCAAGCCTAAAATATTTTGAGAGAACCGATGCTAGTATAATTGTTTATCCAAAAGCATCAGACAAATTGTGCAAAAGGCAGAACATAGCCGAATGGGGTGATGTTAAATCTGAACCATTCGGATACTTAACTCAAAAGCCGTTCTCACAACACGATCGGCTAGATAATAAACAATGTACCTTCAGTCCAGGCATAGATTATCACATTGTCGGTGAGTCGCTGGCTAATCCAATCATCATAGAAGATCATCATGTCAAGACGTCAAGACAAGAGCGAACGCAGAATTCGTTCGAGCAGAATATCAAAGACCGTGGCGTGTTTCATCAGACTACGCAATCGGCCGTCGAAGGACGATTGGAGCTTGTTGAGGCACAAGATAGCGACTAGTCGTTCAAGATTGGTCTTAATGGCAATCAAGAGTTGACTCGGGTGGATCAAGCCGGTTCATTCAAAGACGGACGGGTGCACACTAAATATAATGGAATTGAGTCGTCAAGCAAGGAAATAATTCAAGCTGATAATCTTGAAGACGGATGTTCCATCAAAGCTACGACGAGGATGCCTAGAACTGGGGGGCAACAACAAAATCCAAAGATCGATGCATGCCAACCCAAAAAAGATAAAAACCGCTATAAGCATAAGCGTAAGAAACCTAAAGTTACTTTCGCAGAATTATTGGAAAAATATCAAAAGGAGAGTGAACAAAAAAGTGCTTATCGGCCAAGTATTGCAAAAGCATCAAGATCACTCCCAAGGCGCAAGTACAACTCTTGATATTGGCGAGAAGAGAAGTTCAATGCAGAAGATACATATCCTTCTTTTGGGCCGACAATGCCAATGTCATGGATACCTCCCTATGCTAATTTTTATCCATGTTCATCACGGGACAGGTATGACTCATGGGCATGCTATCCATCTTATTTTAGATCATCTCACCCTAATTGTGCAGCTCCAAGAAGATCATCGTTTGATCAAAAATCACATGACAAAGACTGTTTCAATAAAAAGGAATCGGCCTGGAGCTCAAGGGAGAAGAAAGAGGTGGTCAAGCAAGTTTACCGAGTGAAAAAAGATGGTCGCAAGAGTGCTACATCGGATTCAGTTTCAAGCAATATAGAGCTGGTCAAATTGACCTTGGCTACAAAAGGCAAAGATACGAAACAATTAAATGTTGAAGATCAAAGTACCAAATCAGAACATGCAAAGTTGAAAGTGCCCAAGATCAAAGAAGAGTTGCCAAGGCGGAAACAAAAATTACAGCCGGGATGCCCACTCGGCTTATCAAGTTGGCAAGAGAGAAAATTGCAAAGGCTTAGTGCAGAAGAATTAAAAAAGAAGAACATGGCATGGATTCCTAAGAAGAGCCGAAATAACAAGAAAGATGTGCAAGTTTCTGTCGCGAGAAAATCCACAGGAATAGAGAAGAATGAAACCAGCAAGCAATTGAGCCGAAGGTTTGCATCTCCACGTCAAAATCTTCGGTTGGCAGCACATCGTTCAAATTATTCAACCATGCCACCAATGCCTTTGTCATGGAGCTCACCACCAGGTATGATTGGTTACCCCCCATGGGTTTATTTTGATCCATGGATGCATCACAATTCTTTACATCATGGAAGGGTATTACCAAGTCAAGATACAATTGATTAGTTGCAATATTATTACTAATCTAAGAGCCGAAACTCCTGAAGTTCACAGTCAGATTTATCGTTTTATTTACTTATTTCGGCTACACACACTTGGGTGGATGATTTATGCATGCCCGTGAGTAAAATATGTGGCCGATAACTTTTTATCGTCCTAAGAAATTATACAAGCATGGTCGATGGAGTGTTGACATCGTCTTGGGAATGCAAATTATTTTTTGGCACGCATGCTTTGCCAAAAAACAGGGGGGCATATGTTGATGACCAATTTTGGCTTAGACGAAATCATTTTCTATATATATGACGAAACAGACCGTAACTAGTACATGTACTAGTCAAGTTCAGAATTTCGTCCAAATTAGAACGAAACAGAGCCTAACTAGTACACGTACTAGTAAGATTCGGAATTTCAGCCAAAACTAGAAATATAAGACAGACGTCAACTAGTACATGTACTAGTCGTGTTCTGTAAATATGGTCACAACTTTGTAGAATCAGATCCAATCCGAACAGTTTTATTGCCGAGCCCAGATGAGTGCTCAAGATCCAATCCACAAGATGCAGACCGAACAGTTTTGGAAGGTTCGGTCTAGTCCATCCGAATTCGACCCAGATTAGGGTTTTGGACGTGAATCCAAGCCTTTTCTTGCACGGGAAGTCCAGCCGCCTCTTATATACGTGAGAAGTGATGGCCGATTGATCCAACACCAATCGAACAAACACATCTACTACTTTTTCATGTTCATCTACTTTTATCCCTCTCCCCTTGTATCTTTCTTCTCGTTCTTCGTCGTTCTTCAAGATTGGAGGCTGCGAATCCACGAGGCTCTAGGTGTGGTCAGGACGACCTAGGGCAGCCCATAGCCGCCGCGAGCCCTGACGGGGTCCCTCCCGGGCGAGCGGGGTTTCGGGTCTACAAAAGCACCCGTCGGATTGTCTTGCGTATCGCGCTTCCGACGAGCCTCCCGCGGAGTGAGTTGCGGAGCATCTCCCTCGACGCCGCGGGTACACGTGACGTATTCGTGTGTCAACACCTGGGCCGACATTGAGTCAATTAATTTGGCAAAGGCCTCATCTGCTTCTTCCACCGAAGGAATTTCCTCTGTCAAAAGCTCATGATCCTTGTTTGAAATGGTATCACCCGCCAAATCCGCCTCGGGAGGGGGGCTTTGCAAAAACTGCAGCTGCAACAGGAGCTGTAGCCGTATTTGAATTCAGAGAAAATACCCCAGACTGATTCTGAAAATTACCACTGTCAACAGAACCAAACTGAATAGGAGCCACCGGCAGAGATGACTGGATTCCAAATGATGGGTTGAAAATGACAGACTTAAGCCGAGGAGGATCCTTAACCAAGGTCTTTCGAGGAACATACTTACGAAAACTCTTGGTAACTAAAGCCCTTTTCAGAGATTTGCGAGAAGCCACAGTTTTCCAATCATTTGCAACCTCAGAATTCCAGAGCCGAAACTCATGTTGCCAGTTTGGACCACCAAAACTCCACAGATGAAAATAGCATTTGAACTGGAAGCATTCAAACCATTTCAATTTAAGCACATGGAAACCCACTGCCTTAGATGAAACCCTGAAGGAGAAAACCCGATCATGCAGAAGGGTAACCTGAAGATTGCCACAGAAACCCCCAAGAACAGCTTCTAGGGCTAGACTAACTGTGTCCTCATCCAAGCGAAAAGAGGCACATCCAAACGAAACAACCATAGTGAAATGATCTGAGAATTCAGTGGGATGTACCGTATCATGAAACAAATTCCAAACTTCTGTGGCAAAAGCCTGTCCACGTGAGAAATCCAGATCTAAAACCCTAGCCTCATGCACAAGCATATTGGCCGGATCAATGGGAACTTGATCTAACAGAGGAACTGGCCCTTGATCTTGGTGGATAACCACCTGTTTTCCTCGATCAAACAACACTCCATCCACTAGGGATAATCTACACTGGACCTTAACACGATGGCTAGGAAAGGTGGTCCCAGATCCAGGGCGAATGCATTCGCGTACCTTGAGAGGGCGCCGATCAACGGTAAAACCATTTGCGTGGAGGAGATGAACCCGTTTGGCCTTCGGATCCAGCCAAACAAACCCATGAAATATGAGGTTGGTCTTCCTTGTGAGATCATGGGAGAAGATCGCCCTCCATCTCCAACAGCCAGGGGCTTGGAGAAAGGGCTGAGACATGGGAGGAGAGGGTGGCCGACGACAGCGGAGCGCTGGCCGGCGGTATGGAGGTGGTGGAAACCCTAGTCGCCCTAGAGTCGCCATCGGGGTCCCCCTCTTTGTTCCTTTTGATATTTATTGTTTGTTATATTTATATTTTCTATCTCTCTTTTCCATGTTTTCTATTTTTTGAATAATTTTTCTGTAAGAAAGTGGATATTTCTTAACCGTACAAATATTTCTCTTGAACCACGCAAACAGTAAGGCCTCCTTTGATTCACGGGGTTTTTGTAGGAAAAATGTAGGATTTCTGTTCATATAGGAATCTGCACTGTAGAGGCGTTTGATTCACAGGATTGCAGCAAAGGAAATTTGAAGGATTCCCTTTACTACCAGATGTCCAAGGTATACACAAGAAATATATAATTATTTTCATTCCTTTGCAAGGAACGAGGCAAATCAAAGCCAATGTATGTTGCTTGTTTGACTTCACTACGATGTAGCACAACCACCAAACACTGCTGCCATTGCATATTATTTAAGCTAATCAAGTTACTTATGAAAGCATATTAAATTCCTCTGGTATTCCTTTCCTATATTTCAAACGACCACATAGGAAATGTTCCTGTACTCTTCAAACCTGTAGCTTTCCATCTGCAAACCTATTCTATTCCTATTCCTGTATTTTGGGGTCCTAAGAATTAAAGAAGGCCTACTATTAAAGCGCATGAACATTTACTTTGACCCAGGAACAACCCTTTTAGATCGTATGCAGTTTTTTTCTCTCATAAAATACTTTTTCAATTTATTTTGAAACTGTTAATGCACCGGGCAGATACGGCCCATGTTGAAAGCGCTGCAAAATCTGGCCCCCATTTGACCCTTGTGATGGTTAAGGCGTCGAACCAGAGCAACCGTAAAGCTGGCCCATGTGCATGTTTCTGTCTGCATATTGACCCGTTCAAGAATCTAAAAACAAACTGTCCACGATGGAAAGAATTGTAAAGTTAGAAAATGTTTTTGGCTCCCGAGTTCCAATATCTGGTAGTGAAAAAAAAACTGACAAAATACTTACAAGTTTAAAAAAATGTAAAAAATCCATGATGTGTCTAATAATGTATCCCATATACGTGCAAAAACTCAACTTCAAATACTTTCTATTCTGGGCTCCACAAAAATGAACAAATCTGATAAATTTATATATTTTAAAATATTGCTTATTTATATCTACATTTTTTTCATTTTTGTATAGCCAAGAATCCAAGGAATTTGAAGTGGATTTTTGGTACGTTCGTTGAATACACTATTGGCTACATCCGGAATTTTTTCAATTTTTTTAAAACTCATAAATATTTATTTCGAATTTTTTAAACTATCAGGATCACAGGAGTTCGGGAGCATCAATTCCTCTGAAAGTTTATAAAGTCTGCATGTGTCATTGGCAATTTTGTTGCCCGTCGGCCGGATGAGCATTTGAGCTTGGACAGCCGCACCCTTCTGAAGTTCTACTGTTTAGGATATCACTCTTGAGAAATGAGTTTCTACCAAATACCAATGCACTGGTGCATGTATCCACTATGTATTTATTTGGAGATTGGTGCGCCTCAGTTTTTGCTGATGTACAAAACAAAACTTGGTTTAACTAGTATAAACCCAGAAGGAACATTTATGTAAATCCACTCACTCACGTACTCAAATTGCCTTTTCTCGAAAAACAAAAGGCGCTCAAATTACTAGCAGCTTAGGGGTAAATCTACACTTCCGTAGGATAAGAGTATGATTTTGCACACCAATATACTAGCTGACGAACTCGAGGACAACACCATTCACCTCGATCATGCTACACCCGGGCACTTTGGCCACCCCCTCCTCCCTCATATTCCCCCTTACACCCAAGCCGCGGCCGACCTCGCCGTCGCGTGCCAACACAGTTGCCGCGAGCACGTACGCGCCGCTGTCCTGTGGGTCGCATTCCACGGCTTCCCTAGCCGCCCGTGCCCCCGCCTCGGCGTCACCGTGCAAGCGGCATCCGGAGAGCAGGGCACCCCAAATGGCCGCGTCCGGCTTCATCGGCATTGCCCGGATGACTTCCTCGGCCTCCTGGAGCCTTCCGGCCCGTGCGAGGGCGTCGACAAGGCATCCATAGTGTTCGATGCCCGGTGTAACACCGTATTCGTCTGCCATTGACGCGAACAGAGCCTTCGCCTCGTCGGCCATTCCGGAGTGGCCGTGAGCCATCAAGATCGCGATGAAGGTGACGTTGTCAGGTCTTAGGCCATAAGTCTCCAGCTCTGAGAACAAGGCGAGCGCTTCTTGGCATTGCCCATGCGCAGCGAGCCCAAGCATCATGCTGTTCCAGGACGACAGAACGGCAAAGCCCTGTGATATCGCGGTGTCGAACACCTGGCGCGCCTTGTGTATCGAACCACACTTGCAGTGCATGTCCACGAGGGCGGTGACCACGAGCGCGTTCATGGCGACGCCATGCTTGTCAATGTACGCGTGTACCCAGGCGCCCTGATCCAGCGCGCCGAGGCTGGCGCAGCAGCCGAGGACGCTTACGAGCACGTTGGCGTTCGGCTCCACGCCCTCCGCCTGCATCGCGGAGAAGAGATCCACGGCGTCCTGGTACCTAGCGGCGCGGGAGTACGCGCTCACCATGGTGCTCCACGTCGCCACGGTCGTGGCCGGCATGCCATCGAACACCGCCCGCGCCTCGTCAACGCGCCCGGCCCTGCCGAGCGCCACGATCGCGCTGTTGTACGCCACGACGTCGAACGCCTCGCACTGCCCGAAGAGTGCCAGCGCCTCGTCCGCGCGGCCGCTGGACGCGTACATGGCGATCATCGAGTTGCGCGTGTATGCGTCCCCGGCGAGCCCGAGCTTGAGCACCATGCCGTGGAGCGCCGCGCCGTCGTCGGCGCGTCCCAGGCGCGCGTACGCCGCGAAAAGCGACGGAAACGTGCGCCGCTCCGGTGGCGTGGGCGACCGGAGCATGTCGAGGAACAGCGCCACGGCTGCGTCTGGGCCGGGCCCGTCGGACAGCGCCCTTATGGCGGTGTTCCACATGAAGGAGTTGGGCTTCGGGTGGTGCCTGACGAGGCGCGCAGCGTAGGCGGCATCGCGTCCTTCACCGGCGCAGAAGGCGACGGCGCGGCTGGCGGCGATGGGGTCTTTGGCGAGGCCGGACTTGACGAGCGCGCCGTGGAGCTGGCGGAGGTGGGCCATGGTGTCGCATTGCGTGTGGAGGAGGGTGAGGGCCGGGAGGGAGGCAAGGAAGGAGGAGATGGACGGGGAGGAAGGGAGGAGAGGCGATATGGTGGTGGTGGTGGAGGAGGAGGAGGCGTGTGTGTGCAATGGTTGCCATCCTCTGTTGTTCTCTGGTATTGCTCTGATTTTTTGGATGTCAAGGTGAAGCTGGTGATTTGTGTGTGCCACTGCCAATGGCTTTTTTTCGGATAAGATCAACTCCTCGGTGTTGTGGTCTATCAGAGAGATCAGAATCTAGTGCTTGCTTGCCAATATTTGGATGGGCCAATTTTAGTTTGGGCTTTTTTCAGGCAAATATAGGCAGGGTCCAGTGGGCAAATCTAAATGGTTGGTTGCATCTTGCTCATGTTGTAATCAGAGCCACAAAAAAAGCAATTGTTGCATCCTACAAAAAGAGAGAGCAGATATTCCCTTACATCCATGATTTTTTGTCACAGCTCATAAGAGTCATTTCACTGTTCAACAATTATTTCAAAATGTTCAACAACATGATGTGACAACTAAACGAAAATAATTGGGTTGATGTAATTGCTCTGACTAGACATTCTTGAGCTAAGATCTCATACTTCACCAACATCAGAAAAATATTGCATTGCACATGGATTCAATAGTAAGAACTTAATGAAAGCAAAAGTTGTAGTCCTCGGTGTTGCTTCTGTATCCCTCGATTCCCTTCTCATACTACTCCTTCAACAGAGATTGTTTAAGGAACTTAATTAATCAGAGAAAAGAACCGTATCCTCTCCTGCAATGAAGGCCTTTCATGCTAGGGTGACGAGAAACAATATACACTTCACAGCTAAAATTGCTTGCCTTTTGGTGTAACTCTTGAGTTTGTTGGCAATGATCACAAAAACCAGCACTTGCATCTACGCAGATCTTGCGGACCTTCAAACCACCTATCCCAAGACTGGTAAGCAGCTCCAGTAGTTCTGTGGTAATAGAAAAGTAAGTTGTAGGAGCATGAAAAAATTATTTAGACAAATAGGGCATTTCCATGGTCAATTGATTATTACACTGGAAGTAGAGGGTCTGCTTTGTGTTCAGTTGTTACCAGAAACCTAACAAAAATTAACAATATAGTCAATTTCCATTCGTCAACAATACACACTATAGGTGCTTTTCAAGCATTAACACCATAGAGTAATAACTGAACTGAATGAGTTTCTTCAGACACGTACTCTTGCAATGCTGCTGATAACTTATCAGTTTTATCAAGCTCTTCGAGTTCCTCCTGCACGCAGTTCAGTTGAGAAAATTAGCAGTTTGGCAGGGATTGGAAGACAAAAAAATTATCAAGGAAACAACAGCTGTAAACAAATCTATATTTTAAGAAAAATAATGTGTGCCAGATCTACAGATAATAATGTCCAGAACATAAAGTAAAGATAACTAGTCAATCACTAGCAACACTATTGTGAAACTTGTACAATTTTATTTTATGAAGTTGTGAGTTTGTTCAGCCATGCATGAGCTTTCTTTGTTTGCCTCCCTGAAACGTGCCCCTAATGGATAAGCCGGGGCAGATGATTCAAAATAAAGTTATAACGAGTGAAGCATCGTCAATTCTTAGATATTCGTACATAAAGGCGAAGAAAATCAAGCCACACATTGACCACTCCAACAGTGCCGAGGCTTGGGCAAAACTGATGTGTATGTGTGTGGGGGGGTAGGGGAGGGGTGGCAAATGGGCCAAATATCACAGTTTATGGATAAAAATGGGCCAAAATGCACTGATTCTTTGCATTTCTTTCTTAGGCTGCCCCCCACCCCACCCAGACTTGTACTGTTGTACATAGCTCCGCAGCTGCACTCCACTGTTATGCAATCTATTTGAGAAGGCAACCGTACCAGCATAAACAACCAACTGTGTAGTGGTTTAACAGAAATCACAAATTATTAAGACTATAGCAACCAAAATAGGTAGTACTGCTTGCCTAACAATCTTGAATCAAACAAGTGAACCTGATAGTATTATTAATTATAGTTACTAGTTTGTAAACTCTGATAAATCCTTGCTGGTTTTACTGACTAGGTAGTAAGTACACGACTAACGGTTAAGTAAGGTAAACTAAACACTACAAAAGTACAAAAGTCTACATGGCATCTAATGATCTGGTGTTTCCAATTAGAAGGGGAAAAAGAAAGAAAAGGCAATTCCTTTTCTCCACTGGATCATGAATAACGTATCTTGTAGAAACAATAACATAATTTACGATCAAATTAGATTGATCTTTATATGCGTCATTAAAATGATTCGCTTTAGTTTATTTCTAGCTCTACTATAGTAGGATCTGGAAAAACATGATCTACCACTAAATAGGAATTATGCACGGTACTCCATCTTAATCAATAGTTATTTTCCATTTCAAAAAAAATAGATATAACTTCCTTTTTAAAGTTTGAACTTGTAAGAATACTTCGCAAAAGGAAATACAAGGGAGTTAGCAAAAGGGTCCGAAACAAATCTATGGTGTTGCCCTTGTCTATAAAGGCCATGATCGTTGTCATCAAGATATAGATTATCCAATGGATAGAGCACATGATGATATTCATCTGGCCTCTAATTGTAAGAACCTGAAGAGAAGAAAATTGGATTGATGATGGAAATTCATCATTAATTATAGCTTGAAATTTCTGATACTAAACATATGTAGTAGTGGTCTTGAAGGTAGTTTGGTAAGAAAACTGTGTGCAATCTAGGAAAAGGGAAGATAATTACAAGTAGGTTAATAACTCAAAGGACATAAAGGAAATGTTTCTCTAGCTGTTCATATAGCAAGAATATCAACACAACTTCCCGATAACAAAAGGTAAATAACTAGGCAAGTTTGTTTTTGTGTAACTTGCTAGAACTGTTGAAGTACGTTGTTAGTGGGACAAATCATATCACATTTTACATTCCTACACATTCAAATAGCACTAGTTAAGCAGTTTCCCAGGTTTATAAGCCGCAAACCAACGCATTCATGAATAAGCATAGTAGCATACCAACTTGCCACCTAAACTTGAACCTATCCAGGATATCATGCTAAGGCATCAACTGAAAATGCTTTGTCATAGTACTTGTTTAGTCAGATTTAATTTTACAAAAATAAGATATAATACTTCAGAAGATTCTTCTGTTTGGATAACCACGTTGATCCAGCATGGATCTCTCCTTCCAATGACTCTGAAAGATTGGATCACACAATTTCTCCTTCCAAGTCCTTCAGAGTTCAGACAACATGGTTTTCCATGCATCAGGTCCCCCAGCACCAGTGCCTCACCATGTGCTTCAGTAATTAAATCTTCAGTAGTACACTGCTCAATCATTTGATGCAGGCAGAATTTCTTTTGGGTACTATTTTCCTTTTGTTTTTTTTCGGCAAAGAAACTGGAAACCCCCGTAATAAACTAGAAATAGGCGGGATAGATCTGTGCATTTTTGTTCCCTCGTCAGAGAAAAGGCCCACAAAATAGTACGGAATTGAATCTTTGCCGGAAGAAATCTGTGGAGCAGGTGTGCATGACGAAGGGGAGCAAAGCGAAGCACACCGAATATGCACATGTGCTTGTCTGCTTGACCGCTCTCCCCCACTCACCCCCACCGTACCGGCGGCCCACCCCCCTACCCCATGCGACGCAAGAACCTTGGAGGTCAGCCATGACGAAGTGTTCTTGGTATGCAAGAGGAAGGTTGGGAATCGAAGAAAATTGCTTGAGCACACTAGTTTGCATGCCAATTTTTTTCCTTTTGAGCTTGACATAAGGGGGAATGCTGCCTTTGGGCAATGAGATTTGCCCTATGCTTCTCCATCTCGACCGTTCTTATACACCGATAATTATTTAAACGGAGTCGAGATTAAAGTAATTTATTTTCCGGGGGAGTAATTTTCAGAGAGAAGATAGCAAAAGAATCACAGCAGGTGACATAGACGGACCTCGAGGAAGCGTGCTTCTTGCTCGAGCTTCTTGAGCTCGGCCTGGATCCGGTGCCGGCCCCGCATGTCCCCCGCTTCCCCTTCAGCGCCGCCGCCGCCACCGCCGGGAGCCTGCATCGCCAGCAGCCAGAGGACCTCGGCTCCGTGCTGTTCGAGTGGGTGTGCGCGCGATCCGGCGGCGAGGGCGGGCGCGCAGGCGAGCGCAAACTGGCAGCGGGAGGAAGGAAGATGCGTGTGCAGAGCGAAGAGAAGGAAGTGGTGTCACGGGTACGGACGGCGGAAAGGTTTTGTTTTTGGTTTTCGAAAAGGTTCCTCGCTTTGTGGTAACGAAACGATGGACGGAAGATGTGGGTTCGGTCCGGCATCACTTGAACCGACTGCACATGATGCCAAAACAGACCCGGGATACAGTACGAGAACGTATATACTCCCTTCGTCGTTCCGTATTGTATTATAAGCTACCTTGCCCATTTGGGCGCTCTCGCTCCCCACTCGCGACCCCCAAATCTTATTCAAATATGAAATTTTGATACGAAAATGCATATATTTCATTGAAATTTCATTCAAACCAACATAATTCATTCAAATTTAAATCTAGACCTAGACTAGATCTAGTAAGTAGGGTGGCACGCCGGGCACCGACAGTTGGGGCAGGCGCCGGCCCATGCGGCGGCGAGCATAGGACCCCGGCGGCAGCTCGAGCAGAGGCAGTAGAGGTAGCCGGTGGTGGAGGTGGTGGCGGTGGAGGCGGTGGCGGCGGCGGAGGCTATGTCGGCCTCGATAGCGAGCTGCATGTGGCTGGGATCCCACTCCGGCGTCGGCGGCCAGTCCTCGAAGCCGTCATCATCACCGTCAACCTCCTCCGCCTCTTGTTGAGGTTGCGGCGGAGGAGGTTGCACGGGGCCTCCTTCCGATCTTGCGCGACGAGTCTGCTCCACCGCCTCGTAGCGAACCCTCTCCCGTTCCATGCCCGCTGCGAAGTCCTCGTCGGTGGTGTTGGTGAGGCCGTCGTCGTCGGAGTCTTCGAGCCAGTCTGCAGGCGGCTTGGGGGCGAAGAAGGAGTGGAGGCGGTAGGCGTGCTCGAGCTCGACCTGCTTGTCCCAGTACGCCGAGTTCGGCTCGAACCTGGGGTCGTCGTGCAGCTCCGGCGCCATCGTCCCCATGCACGAGGCAACGTAGCTGAGCCGCGTCTGGCCGGCCAGCATGGGTGCAACGGGGACGTGCACTGGGTTCATGGCCCATCCCTCGGGGAGGACGCAGTTCGCCGGCACCGGCGTGTTAGTGCGGACGAGCTCGCGCGGCTCGGCTTCCGTGAGTTGGTTCGCCGGTGGCGGAGGAGGCGGTGGAGGAGGTGGCAGAGCGTTGATGGCCGACGAGCCTGCCTCCTGCGATGGCCAGCCGCGGCGAGCCATGGCGCTCTGCCAAACCTGGCTGTCACGGCGGCGACGACGGGCCTCCGTCTGCGCTCGTCTCTCTTCCTCCGTGGCGCGCCTGGGAGAGGCCATGGCTAGGTGTGGGATGGAGATGGCTGTGTGAGATGGTGGAGACGGCGAGGAACCCGCTCTATATAGCGGCCGGGGAGGCGAACGGATGAGGTCGCCTTAACTCCGGCCGTCCAACGGCTCACCTGCCACACCATTAACGGCTCGCCTGCCTTGACGCCGCCGTGGCGCAGACGCTTCCTCGCCGCAGAGCGAAGCGACGCGTCGCTGCGCCCGGCTGGAAAACCGAGACGCCGCCCGGCATTAATGCAGCCTCTTGTCTCACTGCCAGGCGTGGCCCGCGCGTCGGGAGCCGACGTGGCGTCGCGTTTCCTTCCGTCCGGGGCCGTCCCAAGCGTCCCCAAGTTGAGAGCGTGGGCTGGGCGTGCCGGACACAAAACTGGGCCGCGCCGGACCCAATTCGCGTTTGGGCACCGCGAGTGGGCGCGATTTTGTGTCCGGCACGCCCCAAACGCGTTTGGGCGGCCGTTTGGGCGCCCAAAGGCCGTCCGGACAGGCCCTTTGGGTGCCGTCCGGACTGCCTTGCCCATTTGGGAGCCCTCGCTCCCCACTCGCGACGCCCAAACATTATTCATATATGAAATTTTGATACGAAAATGCATATATTTCATTGAAATTTCATTCGAACTAACATAATTCATTCAAATTTAAATCTAGACCTATACTAGATCAAGTAAGTAGGGTGGCACGCCGGCACCCGCAGTTGGGGCAGGCGCCGGCCCTTGCGGCGGCGAGCACAGGACCCCGGCGGCAGTCCGAGCAGAGGCAGCAGAGGTAGCCGGTGGTGGCGGCGGAGCTGGAGGTGGCGGCGGCAGAGGCGGTGGCGGCGGCAGAGGCTATATCGGCCTCGATGGCGAGCTGCATGTGGCCGGGATCCCACTCCGGCGTCGGCGGCCAGTCCCCTAAGCCGTCATCATCACCATCGACCTCCTCCGCCTGTTGTTGAGGTTGCGGCGGAGGAGGTTGCACGCGGCCTCGTTCCGATATTGCGCGACGAGCCTGCTCCACCGCCTCGTAGCGAACCCTCTCCCGTTCCATGCCCGCTGCGAAGTCCTCGTCGGTGGTGTTGGTGAGGCCGTCGTCGTCGGAGTCTTCGAGCCAGTCCACAGGCGGCTCGGGGGCGAAGAAGGAGTGGAGGCGGTAGGCGTGCTCGAGCTCGACCTGCTTGTCCCAGTACGCCGAGTTCGGCTCGAACCTGGGGTCGTCGTGCAGCTCCGGCGCCATCGTCCCCATGCACGAGGCGATGTAGTCGAGCCGCGCCTGGCCGGCCAGCATGGGTGCAACGGGGACGTGCACTGGGTCCGTGGCCCATCCCTCGGGGAGGACGCAGTTCGCCGGCACCGGCGTGTTAGTGTGGACGAGTTCGCGCGCCTCGGCTTCCGTGAGTTGGTTCGCCGGTGGCGGAGGAGGCGGTGGAGGAGGTGGCGCAGCGTTGACGGCCGAGGAGCCTGCCTCCTGCGATTGCCAGCCGCGGCGAGCCATGGCGCTCTGTCAAGCCTGGCTGTCACGGCGGCGACGACGGGCCTCCGTCTACGCTCGTCTCTCTTCCTCCGTGGCGCGCCGGGAAGAGGCCATGGCTAGGTGTGGGATGGAGATGGCTGTGTGAGATGGTGGAGACGGCGAGGAACCCGCTCTATATAGCGGCCGAGGAGGCGAACGGATGAGGTCACCTTAACTCCGGCCGTCCAACGGCTCGCCTGCCACACCATTAACGGCTCGCCTGCATTGACGCCGCCGTGGCGCAGACGCTCCCTCGCCGCAGAGCGAAGCGACGCGTCGCTGCGCCCGGCTGGGAAACCGAGACGCCGCCCGACATTAATGCAGCCTCTTGTCTCACTGCCAGGCGTGGCCCGCGCGTCGGGAGCCGACGTGGCGTCGCGTTTCCTTCCGTCCGGGGCCGCCCCAAGCCTCCCCAAGTTGAGGGCGTGGGCTGGGCATGCCGGACACAAAACTGGGCCGCGCCGGACCGAATTCGCGTTTGGGCGCCACGAGTGGGCGCGATTTTGTGTCCGGAACGCCCCAAACGGCTTTGGGCGGCCGTTTGGGCGCCCCGACTGGAGATGCTCTAAATTAGTTAGCCAAAACGGCTTACAATACGGAACATAGGTTGTACCTCTAAGCCATTCGTGACCATGTCCATTTAGTTTTAGGTCTCCATGACGATGATGATTGATGTACTTGTCGGATCACTTCTTCGGGGGACTACAGGTTGCTCGCACGACTAACAACGTATTAAAGGCCTCCACATAGGCTAAGTGGATGCAAAAACTGGCATGTTTAGCCGCTTGCGACGAGTGGTTGATCCGAACTCGCACGAAACTTAAAACACCCGAGGGGAACGGTTAAATAGGTCATTTCTCCAAAACCAGGCTAGGGGTGAGTTGTGGGGGAAAGAGCAGTGCAGGCGGATGCGGTGATAGATATGGCGGGAGACAAAATATTATGGCGCCAAATCTAGTCTCACCACCCTTTTTTAGTCGGTCACCTCGAGCGGGAGGACAAATCCCATTTTTCGGCACTGAGAAAATATCATCCATTGGAGACAACCCACTATAAGAGTTTTCATACACTAAATGATAGAAAAATAAAATCATGTAAAAACTAGAAATGGATTAAAAGGGAAAAAGAAACAAGAAAAAAGAAAAGGAGAGGAAAGTAATAAAAGAAAAAAATAAAGAAGCGGAAAGTGTTTTTGACTCCCGAGCAGCAGTGCGACTGCTATTATCGAAAATCATATTTGAGAGTTTCAAAAAAATTATAAAAACACTGGATGTAGGTACCGGTGTATCCCACTAACGTGCAAAATATCAATTTCAAATACTTCATATTATGAGCTACTAAATTTAGGGATTTGAAAGTATGTATACTCATATCCATACTTTTTGTTATTTTTGTGTAGTTCAGAATACAAAATATTTGAAATTGACTTCTTACACGTTTATGGGATACACTGTTGGCTATCTTCGGACTTTTTTCAGAAATTTTTGAGACTCGTAAATATAAATTTCGATTTTTTTTAATAGCAGTAGTACTGGAACCGGGAGGCGAAACTCTCAGCTCAGAAAGAAGGAAAATTACTACGTATTTTGCTCCTGACCTAGCCGCCATAAGGAAAAGGCGATAGGAGGCGTTCGTGTTCCGGCCCATCTCCACCGGCGAGCACGCTGGTCCCCTCTCCCTCCGCCTGCTGCTCCGGCGGCGGGAGGGAGGGGGGATCCGGTTCCTCCATTATGTAGTTAGGGTTTGGCTTTGTAGATCGTGGTGCGCCGTTGGGGTGGTGGGAACGGCGCCCGGGCGAATAAATCTGCCTCAACTCCACTCCCACACCGACAGTGTCCTTCATGGCGGCGTCTCGTAGTTGATTGCATCGTGTGTTTGTCGATCACTCAGATTGGCGAACTTAGGGTTCATGGATGGTGTCGGCGAGGCGGCGGCGACCCCATCAGGTGTGTCTCTCCTTCTGCTCTGTCCCCGTTGCTGCGACATTCTCTCTGACGTCATGGTGGAGCAGGGATGATGTGTCGTCCAGAAATACGTGCAGACGGTTGTCTGAGCAGGTGACAGCTGGAAGATGGTGTATCCTGTGTTGGGTTTGTGGATGGAGGCTGACAGTTCTGGCTTGCTCCTTCGACATCATAGTCGTGCGGAGGTGTCAGTTCTGTAGTTCGATGGCGTGTCTGGGGACATGTTGACCCGATCTGATTCGTTCAACGAAAATGGTTTTACTTCTGTCAAACTATTTTGGAGGTCTGTAAAGCTGATGATCAGCGATGGAGACGCGTCGAGCTCGGGTGAAGAGGTGATCTGTCTCGCTTCACTTTGGTGTCTGATTTGGTGGTGCCGAAGGAGAGAGATAGACGTTGGTTTGTCACATAGGTTTATCCTATCTTTACATATCTGTAAGATCGGTATGTACGTGCTTTGTATCTTGTCCTTTTATTTATCAATGAGAATCGTATTAACTTGGAAAAAAAGGAAAATGAAAAAAGCAAAATGTGTTGTGACCGCCCGTTGGCTATACCACTCCTTTATTAGCCGTGTGATTGGTCTTCTAGATTCGTGCTACATACCATCTACCAAGCTCTAACTAAATCAACCCACTGCAAATCATCTGTTCGAGCTGACACACCATGGCAGTCTTTATCACCGGCACATGTGGAAGAGGGCAGCGGCAGGTATTCAAGGTTACATATCAGTCAAACACTGAGTGCTGACTTCACCTTTTGACGTATGCTTTTTGACGTTTCCTTTTGTACAAAGCAACTGTACTAATACTGTCAATTAATGATGAAGAATACTACTGTAATAGAGTATGTATCGTACAGAAAAATAGTTGTGGAAGATCTAACGTTGCTAATTAATGATGACGAATACTCAACAGTGTAGCATAATATTTGTGCGGTTAACTTGGCGCATAGCTCTAACCAGTAATCATACGATCGAGAGAAACTCAACAAACTCAACAGTTCGTGATGAAATGCTCCCGTGTGGCACTGTCCTTTCCCGTGTGGCTGACATGGCATCACGACAATTGTATTGTACGAGTTTAATGTGTTGACCATACATAGAGTACATAAGTGGAATAACTCCACACATCACCGCGCAGCAGTCTAGGCAAGCTGCTTCCTGTTTTTCGTGGACAAGAGACTGTATGCTACCCAGCTGCATCCCTCTTTTCCCGCCTCCACATGCATGCTACGTTTTAAATGCTCGCATCTGGTCGAGTGTCACTTTACATTTTGTTGATCACCGTAGAGTTGGGTTTTCGTACAGACGGGCATATGTCCAGATATGCTACGTCACCTGCAGTACTGACAAAGATTTATTGCTCTATCATCATAAAATTAGCAGCTGCCTAGTCTTTTAGGGAGATTTGCGGAGTACTAACTCTGCCCACGCACGAGCCTGACACCGCAGATGGAATCTCCAACTAATGATCGGACGGTAGTGAACGGGGTGTATAGCCAACGGGCGATCAAAAATCCGTGCTAATGAAAAAACAATACGGAGAAAACATACATGAGCGTCGCATGCGTGCAAAAGAACAGTTACGCTCAAACGCTTCCGTGATTTTCTCTCACACTCACAGCCCACGCGAAATTGTACATGGCTCATCGCGTTAGTCTAGTTGGGCCAATGGGCTGTCGTTTCTCTCGTTTGCTGCAAATATACACATGGCCGTTTTTTGTCGGATCCATCTGGACGCCACGTCGACTGAAAAACCGCCCACGGCCAGTTCGTGACCAAATCACTCATCTTACAAAAGTTTAGAAAATGGGTTTTTACATTTTACGAGATGAGTGACCAATTCACTCATTTCGCACAAGTTGATTGACCAGCAGTGTGTTTATCTTGAGTTAATTTAAAAGTTGGGCTTCACTCGAGCTTTCTGTCTGAAAATTCCCAGCACATTTTGAAAAGCCAAGCAAGGCCGGACATATTAAGTGTGCAGCTCATATTATTCTACTACTGGAATCGCTGCAAAAAAAGTTCATATGAATCCTCATCGTCGCTTTCATATTGGAAAACGATCCTCTTGCCGGTGCAACGTGTATGCCAGGTCGCGCTGTTCTGGAACAGAGTTAGTATTTGACCTGAATTATGCCTGAGCTTCTCTGAACAAATCCATTTCCCATGGTAGCATGCATTTCAGGAGCGTTCGGACCTGCAGCCAACTGGCCAAGTCTGCATCTGCCACACTGCTGGTTTGGCTTCCTTCTCTTCTAGTTCTAGGCCATGGAAACTCCGTTCATTCCGTGACACATGGCTCATTGTCCTCCAAGCTTTGATCCCTGAAGTTTGAGTGCGAAGTGGAAGCTACTTAACACTGTGTATCTCACATGATAGGCTTTCCTTGTGCTCTTCCTGTCTGAATCCACCGGGGTCGCAAGCCTCTTCAGTCCACGATACTGGACCGTCACACAGACCAGAGACCATCACCCTTAGCTAGCTGGGGAAATTCTTGCCAAGATAATGCATGTTTCCGCAACTCCGCGGATGTACTTCTGGACATCAAGAGTTTCAGCAGATCACATCCGGTAAGAAGGTAGAGTACATTCTCGGTAGCTTATTCTGTCGAGAACTCGACGACCGCGAGACGTCTGGCGCTACCGGAATGGAAACTAACAAGCTCACCGGCGTCATGAAGGATCATCTTCAGTTGATCGTGCTCGACGCCGTCCATGTCTATAGTCTATACTCACGATCTTGGTCCTTCTATCTTGAACCTTGTCGCAGACATTTCTAGCATGTACTCTGTTTTTTGGCACAGCGTTTAGGCCTGAATCCGCGCCACGGTGTCGGGTCCTGGAGGACGGCGGCGCATCAGTAGTACCACTGGGCCGGAGGATCTGTCCATCAATTTGACGCAGCCGTGTAATTCTAGGCCAAGTCGAACTCCCCTAAAGTTTCGCCTCGTATAAGCAGCCACAAGCCCACAAGTAGGATTGCGTTTGATTTTTTTTTTTGTCCTTTTCTTTTTTTTAGTCTGTCTGTTCAGTTTTCAAACCAACAAAGCTCGAACACTACAACAGATGCCCGAAAACCTCCATGAAGAAACCACAATCCTCAACTCAAACCCATTGCCACTTACCATTGTCATCCACTGTCATGACTGGCCCTTACAAAAAAAATCATGATTGAACCATCACAAGTTCACAACCGTGACTTCATAATTAATCATATATCAAGCAGATGCCCAGACATTGAACAAACGACCTCTCTGTCTGCATTGATAGAGCTCGCCTCCAAGGCTCAAGCCTGATCTACCACCAATATGCACTTGTCATGTTGGCTAAGAGCATATCCACCGGTGTACAGGGTAATGTGTCTCGCATTCCCCCAAATAGTGTCCGCTATGAGGGCATCCGAACACTTGCTCCTATGGCACTGCTACCCCCATCGGTGACCCCCGAACGACCGACCTATACATTATTTTTGCCATGTTCATCAATATGTTCATACTTTGAGACGTAACTAGATTGCATAGTAACTTTAGCATACAATTTCGCTCAACAATAATTTAAGCCTAGAAATAATATATTTAATGCACAACTAAAATTAAATAAAGTTTGGCAAGTTTTAGTGAACAAAATGACACACGGAGAATTTTCCTTTAAAAGCCCACACGGGCTAAGTTAAGTCATCTTGTGGTTGGTCCTGAATATCCGCCCGAGACTCCCTGATGTGGCTCGACAAGAGGGTATGGGTAGTCAATATTGATCAAACACCATACCATTATCGTGCTCACTCTCCACGACAATGTTGTGTAGTATAACACAAACATCCATGACCTCCTAAATCCATTTAGTGACCATGTTTGCGCAAGGTACCAAAGAATAGCAAATCGAGATTGAACACACCAAATACCCGCTCAACATCATTTTTACAGCTCTCTTGTTGTGAAGCGAAGTAAGATTTCTTTGTTAGCTATAGTGTTGTCAATTGTTTTACAATAGTTGACCAACAAGGATAGATGCATCGGCTAGGTAGTATCTCTTGGTGGATTGGTGGCCATTGATATTTTAGTTGCATTCTGGAAAATGGCCTTCAATTAGTCTCACATATAATAAAGAGCGTTGAAACATATAGATGTCATGATATCCTTCCGTAGTTCCATGTGCTCACGGGAGGAGACGAACATGTATTGTCCATGGTGGAAAGGGAGCCACGACTTGAGGAGGGGTTCCAGAGACACAAGAGAGAGCATAAGTGTGAGTCCTAGACTAAACGGTGGGCACTACGTTAAAATACACGGCTCGGCCAAACGGTGTCATGATTGTAGTAGTACTATATGCTATATATCTATTTTAATAATGACCGTAGCTAGCTAATAACTTTATATTTATAAGGCCCATGCCAAAATAACTGACGATTCGCTCTGGATGATATATATAAAAAAAGTTTGAGACCTACCGTGACAGTAAAGCTAAGCTGATAGCCTAGCCCATGTTGGTCACGTTATTGGCTCTTGAAAATCTGGAACCCTTCTGGTGCCTTGTGCATTATCTATATTGTCGGTTCACATATCTATACCTCTTATAAAGCAAAACCCCACTAAGTGCATTAATTATTTTTCTATCTCAACATGCAAGCTATCGACATCACACACTATTTTGGCCAATCAATTGTCCATGTCATCTCCACTAACAATTATTAATAATTGTTTTTATGCAACCTATCCATGTCAAGTTTTTTCAGCCATATAATTGTCCACGTCAATAATATTTTAGTCCTCAAATATTCATCAATTTCAAATGAATCAAATTTAGTATCTTGACTATTGTGTTCAACTGAATCTTGACAATTGGATATTTCTTGTGTTTTATACACATTTCATTTAAATAATAATTTTGTAAAGAGATTCCCGCCGCAACGCGCGTAGTATTCTTCTAGTATTGAAAAATTCACATGAAGATATTGTTATATTATCGGTTCACTTTGATAAATGAGATTATACTTTTCTGTAATTTATTATGATCATATACTAATATTACACGTGTGTGCATATGCATATTACTACTCTTACCAATTATGTTAAAGATATTATTAATATTTTAAAATGGAATAATATTTTGTAGGAGCAAGTCCACATAGCCTAATTGTAGGAAATATGCCCAAGAGGCAATCATAGAGATGATGATATTTCGATGTATCCATGATTTATAATAATGTGCCTTGAATAATATCTTTGTATTGATTAGCAAGTACGTGACTTGTTTGTGAAACTCATTACTTGTATGGTTATTCTAAATATGTCCTTGGAGTTCATGTGAGGACACACTTGAATATTAGACTAGCATATGTATTAGTTGATGACTATGTTTCACAAGTCATAGACATGGAGATGTCAAACTAATAATGTGGACTTATGTTATGAACATAGAGTTGGGCTGACCCAACTTGAGACAATGCATCAACGTTCATTAGTTCTCCCTCTACACGATGTATATGCTATGTCCCTAGACCTGAGATTGTCGCATGTACTCGAGATGTGAATCAACCTACTTTGGGGCTATCAAACGCTACACCGTGAAAGGGTAGCTATAAAGGTAGCTTTCGGGTTTGTCATGAAGCATGCTGCGAGGCATGGTCAATCAAGATGGGATTTGCCCCTCTCTTCTTGAGAGAGATATTTCTCTGGGCCCCTCGAGTGATCGGATCCAGAAATGCGTGGCCGTGCTGCATAAGGTTAATGGTTAACCTAGTTTGGGATTCCGAATCACAGGATAGAGAAAGAGTGGTCAGCTAGGAGCTTGACCTAATATCGTGAGGCAAAGGGAATGGCATAGACATTGTGATGGTTCGTCCGATACGATCTTTATGTGCGTTTGGGAGTTGGCACGTTTTGCTAAAAGCCACTACCAACTATTGCTCGAGTAGGTGTACTCGAGTCATGTCCAAACGTGCGTGAACCTATAGGGTCACACACTTGACGCACTGGAAGCAGAATTCGGATCAGATCCGAATTGGGCTGAAAGTAGACTCCAGAGTGGGCTGTTTTGTGGCAGCCCAATATGGGGAGGTCTATATAAGGAGAGGAGGCTGGACGTTTTAGGGTTGCCCATTTCCGCACCACAATCCACCCAGCCACTGTCTCACCACGCCCCTGCCGCTCGCGCGGACCTAGCAGTCTGGCGAGCGGTGCCTCCACGACGTACGTGTGAATACCGATAGAGGTGCTGCATCCGAGCACTTGGACGAGCCGCCGGGAGGAGCTGTTCGTGGGAGCGACTGGATCGGAGAGGATTGTACATCTACCCTGCCCCGACTCGCTTCACCGACTTCGGCACGGCACAACACGTCTAGTGGTAATCCCGTGATCTATAACTGCAACAGTTTCTTGGTTAATGCGGTAGAAAATTTGGATTTGCGCTAGTGTAGCCTACCCGTAACCCTACACTAATAGCATGAACCATATGTGTAGAAAAAACAACCAAATTGATGACGGCAAGTTTAGTTAGTTTACTAACAAAATATGAACATATATTTACATAATTAATTTGTACATAAATATTTATTTTAACAAAACTTCCATGAGCACTTGTTTTATGGCAGATGGTGTCATGTGCGTTTCAAGCAGTCGTATCAAATAATCAAATCGTGTGAATGCAAAACAAACTAAGAAAAAATTATTATTACTCGATGATTACTATTGGCGATTCTTTTTTGTACTAAGTACAAAGCATACACATATTGTCAACTTATATTGAATCCATAATAACTCGCAATACATATTTAATCACAGAAAAACCAATAATTAATATTTCACACAAATTATGCTCAAGAAGTTTCTACAGTTAGATTCACTTAACTTCTCATATACTAAAACATATATTAAGATATTTTCTAGACCATATGCTTTAGAAATTTCTAGCATATATATGTCAAATAATATAGTTTATGCAATTTTAAAATAAATTTATGAAGAAAACAATGTTACAAATTAGTTTTAAATATGGTGCAATGCAAGAGTATTTTTTAATCGATGTACATTACAACTGTATAACAAAGCAATACTTAATTAATATTTAGTAACTTTATTATGTGGTTAACTATGTCAAATAGGTAATTGAAAATTATACTCATTAAGACCATAGCATTCTACAGATGAGCTAGAAGTATAATAGTTTTGTATAAAAATAATTTTACAAATTAAATTTGCCATGGGTCCTTAATTATTCTTGGACCGGCCTTTCCCCAAGTGGATGGGCTAGAGTTTGGCTTATGCTTCAGCCTGCTATTCTTGATAAATTCCGGCTCTTCCACAACCTTGCATGAGCATCCAATTCACCCAACGGTGGACAAAATAGTATCACAACAAGCACTGAACTTTTTCGGTCATAGTGTGTCAACAGCTAAACAAATAACGAGTGTGCATTGCACCATGCGCCGTGTGCGTCTGCAACCGCTCTTCTTCAGCCAGTAGAGAGAACTAGGAGAAAGAGAAGAAGTAACACAAGAAACGAACGTTCATGAAGCGTGGAAGTTTAAAACAAACTGATAGCTCAATAAGTATGATTCCATTTCAGTTTGGGTTATTCAACTTCAGGGGCCACATGTTGCTTATGAAAAAATACTATGCAATTAATGCACCGACAGTACCATAAAAGAACAAGAATTAGCATTAGGACGCACAGGTACTAAATCGAGAGATCATCATAAGAAAATTGTCTATTGTATTGCGCTGATACTTCTCTAAGATTTAGTATCAGCACCAAGATGTCATCAGGTTTTTTCAAGCAAATCAATACATGGAGCTCCACTAACTGATATGTTGATGCTTCATTCACCTTAATTTTTCTAACTCCAAAAATCAATACCAACTCAACAAAACTGTTGTATATGGATTTTCTGATACTTTTCAAAGAAGTTGTTGTGGTGATTTTTTGTAAATTTCTCGCCGTTGGGATCAATATTCAATAACCAGGTTTGCTTTCATAGCTCGTTTCAACCACTGGCCATGGCAAAAGGAAATAAAAAATTTACAGTAACAGGGGGTACTTGATGTGATGAAAGAACGAACGACGCATACTATTCCACGCCGCTTTTACTTCACATCGGAACATTCAGTCATTCTCGCTCACGCATATTACGTCGCACATTCGTACTGCCGCGGGCCATATTATCGGTCATATATAATCGTGACCAGAAAAGGGCCTTGACAGATGTTACACCAAGGCTTCGCTTTGCGGGTCGACCTCCAGGTTCAATCCGTCAGATGCAGCATCTCGCCTCCTGTGCAAAAACGGCCGGCATCGTCCTCCATCTCTCGTCTGAATTTTTCTTACCACTCCAAACATCTCCTTTCACTGCAATCCTATCCATCTTTCCGGCCTCCTCGATCACCAGATGCTCAGCAAAGGTTCTTTTTTACATGGCCAGTTCTAGTATTTTACCTGTCTACTCCTTCCCCAAGGTAAAAACTAAAGCGGCGAGATTCTCCCGGTGTCGGCGACCAAGGTTTTCTTTCGAGGCGTCTGTGATCATTGAGCTCTTCTTTTTTCACTGTCAAGGAGATGAGCTAGAGATGCTTGGGCTTTTACATCGGATCGATCCGATCAGATCACATCCAGTCCAGGTTCCATATGCTCGCCGTTGCATTGGATACGCCACACACCCGCCAGAGTTTGTGCAAAGCTGTGAAAACATAAAGTTGTTTACCTCGCCAATCTCGATGCTGGGAAAAACTTCACATCGTGACATCCTTGTCACAGGTTCCTGGTGATACATCACCTTCAAGCAATCTCGATCTGAGGCAGCTGGAATGCAGAGTGTTTCTGAAATCTGAATATCCCCGGTTCTTTTTTACAGTGATTTGATTTCACGTGCACTGGAAGATGATCATTTCAAACTCGTTGAAATCACTAAAGTAAGAACACAAAATTATCCAGCATTAATGTGGTCCTCAATCAACTGCAGCCGCAGAAGAGAATGCGATTAAAGCTGTGGTATTTGGCCTTTCCTCTAAAAATGGGAATGTGATCTGCAAACAAAAGAATGAGAGTGCAGTCCTTCAGCAACAAAGCATGTTACAAACTGGGAGAGCAGCAAAGAAGGGGAATTCCAAAGAAGGGCCCCAGGGAATTTTTCATGAGGCAACACCTTTACTGGGCCCTGACCTCAGAGCTAGGCAAGAGGGGCAGATGATGTCCAAGGAACAAGAACAGCTTTTGTTTCCAGTCAAAGATTCCAAATTGCAGCTGCACCACTATAACTAATCACTTGACTCTTACTGTTAAGGATTGATCAATTAAGAGGTACTACATCCCTTCCATATGCCACCTCTTCCCTCCAGTGCTAGCAGCTAACTAGATCTAGTTTCATCAAAGATCAATCACAGTCACAAAGTTTACCAAGAGAAGACTTGAAGAAAAGATAAATATGCATGCTTTACAAGCAGTATAGAAGCATGGAGAAACAACTATAGTTTTTTTCGATAAAGGGAGTTTTTATTACTTAAAGAGTTTTAAGCATTACACCCGGCCTCTGCACAGCTAAGGTGCACACAGCCTCACAAGTTCAACAGTCTCCAAATAGCGATAAAAAATAGGCGAATTACATATCAAAGTGAGAAATTGTAAGAGCGCCTAAGGTAGAGGAGGGCATATCCGTAGATCATGCTGCCATCCATGGTGCGAGAACAGCTCCCTGGCCACAGCCTCCAAGCGCGCCATCGCCTCGGAAACCAGATCCCGATGCTCCACACGCTGCAACGGCAGCCAAGAACGAACCGTAGCTGTGCACCTGTAGATAACCTGCATAAAGGAAACAGATTTGTCATTGAAAACCTTGTCATTTCTACATAGCCATAGCGACCAAAACACGGCAATCGCTGCCATCCTAATACGCATCTTGAACCTAGGGTCCACACCATTCAGCCAGCCCCCGAAAAAATTCGAGACACTACGTGGAGGGTATAAGGTAGAGCCTATCTGGATAGCTGACCATATAGAAGAGGCGAATTTGCACTGAAAAAATAAGTGTTGAATAGTCTCGTCTTGATGACAAAAGACACACTTTTTACTTCCATGCCAATTGCATTTTGCAAGGTTATCTTTTATAAGAATTACTCCGCGACGAAGATACCATGCGAAAACCTTTGTTTTTAGCGGTATCTTCATCGTCCAAATTTTCTTATTATTATCTATCGGTATATCAGGTTGGATCAAGATTTTATACATGGAGTCAACCGAGAACTTGCCATTCTTGGTGACATTCCAACGGAATTTATCCGGTCCTTGTGTCAAGTGGACAGAGTCCAGCCGATTTAGCAATGCATTCCAAGATGCTAGCCTAGGACCAAACAGACTTCTTCTGAACGACACATCCGGTGGAGAAGAACTCAACACATTGGCCAGTGTATCACCTTTGTGTCGCACAATACTATACAAGGCAGGATATTGAACACTGAGTGGAACTCGTCCGATCCAAATATCCTCCCAAAACCTAATCTCAGATCCATCCTGAATAGTAAAAGACCCGTGTGGAAAGAAGAATTTTTTCGTTGCCATTAAGCCGGCCCAAAAGTGTGAGTCCCTAGGTTTCCACACAACTTGGGATACAGCTTTCGAGCCCACATACTTTCTTCTAAGGAGAGTTTGCCATAGCCCTTCTTCTGAAAGAAGCTTAAATAACCATTTACCAAGTAGGGCTCTGTTCTTGATCTCAAGATCATGAATACCGAGCCCCCCTTGGTCTCTAGGACGGCAAACCACGCTCCATTTGGCTAGACGATATTTTCTTTTCTCACTATCACCTTGCCAAAAGAATCGCGATCGGAAATAATCCAACCGAGTTAGGATTCCTTTTGGTACTTGGAAGAATGATAACATATACAGTACCATGTTGGTTAGCACTGAATTAATGAGGACCAATCTTCCACCCAAGGATAATAATTTTCCTTTCCAACTATTTAAACGGACTTGAAGTCTCTCCTCCACTAATTTCCATTCAGCATTTGTTAAGCGCCGATAGTGAATCGGAATGCCCAAATACTTAATCGGAAACTGGCCTTGCGCACAACCGAATAAATCAGCGTACACGGATGCCTGAGGTTGAGCCTCGCCGAAGCAAAACAATTCACACTTATGGAAATTTATCTTAAGACCTGATAATTGCTCAAAGGCTGACAGAATCAGCTTAAGATTTTTAGCTTTCTCAACGTCATGTTCCATAAAGGGATGAAACAACTATAGTTGGAATAAATAGATGCTTCACTAAATACTACAAAAGCTTTTATCATCTCCGCACACGGCTCCAGATCGATCTCTATATAGGCCACACCCAGATGAGAGAAAAAAAGAATTACAGGAGACAAACCAGAAGAGAAATTAAAAACACAAAGGGGGTAAAGCAAAGATAGAGCTTCACTCTCCTCTCCCCTTCTCTTCTTGCTATTAGGGATGGAACCCCATCCATTGCATTCCCCACACCACATGCACATAAACACACCACCCTTAATTTAATTCCTGCCCTAACAGCAGCAGCATCAACAACAAGAACAACAAGCCCTAGCTACATAATTCTCTTGTGGGACAAGGGGTGCACCCAAGCCCATGCTGTTTTGTTGCCCTCACTTCACATCTACAGCCTAGCAAACAGATGGCTCCGGAGTACGGACAACCAAGCCCGGCGTCGGCAGGCCGGGCTACTCACAGGGGACGCTTCCGCTCACCGGCAATGCTGAGGAGGCGCGCTACGCCCTTGGTCCACAATTCGTACTCCCTCTGGCTGGTGCACTCGAACTCGATCACCCGGTGGTCGGCTGTCCTAAGGCCAAAGTAACGGCGGTGCTCGCCATCCTCCAGCAGGTGCCGGCCTGGCCATGCCGCGACGTCCTTGCACACATCTATCACCACACCTGCAGTGACATGGATCAGACCTCAGTGCGCCATGGATGGATGATGAGATGTTACGTTGCCATGATTGCTTGCCACTTACTCTTCTTCTTCTTGGTGATTGTCCCTGCAACATGCCGGCTCTTCATTTTGAGAGCTACCTGCAGACATGCCATGATACATAAGCAAAAAAGCTCATAAATTTCCACAGAAAGTTCAATGCAGTTCAAGAACATAAGCTTTTACCAGGCCCATTCGGTTGATGTACACTGACACAACCTTCCAGTGCAGTGCACCTGCAGGTGAAATGATCACGACAACATCAGTACATGCGCCTCGTAACACATCATGAATCAGAAATATCGCCAAACAGCACCTTTCCGCGTGCGCTTAAGGAGTTCGGTGCCACGAACAAGAAGTTCTTGGCTGCACACGCCCAGGAAGTTGTTTTCCTCCTCGAGTGAAAGATCACTGACGCTACTACCGTTGCTCTCCAGCTTGCGATGCTGCTTTTGCAAATTCTGCTGCTTGTGATGGTGCCCTCCTCCTCCTCCCATTGTCCCCTTCTCCACCGGGATCACCGCCGCTATGTTCCACACCTCCTTCAAAGCCCTTGCCCTTAATGTGGCTGCACCTCTCAATGCTGCAAACAACAAGCCATACAATTATCATTTAACTCAAGCTTAACACATATTTCCTAACAATACGCCTTATCCTATCACCATTTAGAAAACGTAGTTATCGTATCAGGTGGAAATGACGAACCAGTAGCAGCAGCAGCCGTGACCGTGACGATGTCTCCAGGTGTCCTCACATTCACTGCTGAGCTAACAACCGCCTCCAAATGCTCGCGCTCAGCTCCCATGGACTGAGCAGCCTCGACGCACTGCGCAGCCACGAGTGTCGCTGCTGAAGCCATAGCCAGGTCGGTGCTGGCTGCGCGATCATCCTTGCCCGATCCTGAGGCTGCAGCAGTGGCAGCAGAAACAGACGCGATCGCAGCGGCCACCGCTGCAACTGAAACAGACGCATGGACCTGCGCATTGTGTGCTCGTGTCTCCTCTTTCTTCTTCTCCTTCCTGTCCTTGAGCCACCGGCCAACTGTCTTGCTGCCGCCTCGGTATGCCTGTGGCTTCGGTGTTCCCGCTCTGCAATACTGCATACTTCAAAACGATCTAGTTAGCAGAGTGCATTTGGAAGGAAGTTTATTTCTCTTTTTCTTTTATTCACTAATCAATTCCTAGTCCTATAGACAATAATGCAGATCAAACAAACTTAACTCTGAGGAAATTTTGTTTCAAGTAATAAATTCAGCACAGTTATAAATGAAGTACAACAAGGATGTCCATGACCTTGAATTGATAGGTCGAATCAAATATTTGCGGTTGGTCTTAACTCATAGTACTAACAATTATTCAAGACTCGCTGGCCAGTACAAACTACTGTGTTTACACAATGTTAAACTGTACTGCGGCATAAGTTGAAATATTGAGCCAAAGCGTTAAACAATGTACAATCACAGACGATAAAACTGACATAATCATGAAGCAGCGTGGAATGACACATTGGTCCTAGATCAGATAAAAGAATGCATCATTACATCAGATTAGAAAAGCTGGAGGAATAAAACTTGATTAGGGACCGAAAAGGCACAGCTAGCTAGCCTCATGATGCAGAAAAGCGAGCAGACCAAGCACAAAGGCAAGGACTGCATGCCTGCGAGCCTGCTACTTTTTACCCACATGGAGAGTGACATGGGCACACTGGACATGTACAGTGTTTGCTTGCACAAGCAGCAGCAGACCAGACCACAGAGGCCACAGACTGAGATGGTACCAGAAGTGGAACTTCATTAACACATACTCCTACCAAGCAAGCAGCAAGATCCATTCTTGAAAAAAATTAGCAATGCAACCTAGCCATGGGCAGCCAGGCCCGACCGGCCCGGAAATGTCGGGCCGGGACGGGCTCGGGCCTGAATTTCGGGCCCGGTACACAGGTCGGGCCGGGCTCGGGCTTAACAAAAGCAAGAATTCAGCAAGGATCGGGCCGTGCTGGTCTTATTTTGTCGGGCTCAGGCCCGTTTTCTGCAGCCCGACTCTCGGGCCGGACCGGGCTCGGGCCTGGGTTTTTCTGCGGCGGTTTTTTAGGCCCGGCCCGAGAAATGCCCAGGTATTCTGCTATACAACTTTGATTAACTCAGCGGGAATAACCTGAGTGGACCTGTCTACGGCTTGCCTATCCTAATCAGATCTTTGACCTTGACCTCTGATAAGACTTGTCTCTCATGGGATTGATGGCATGTGGGTACAGCAGCAATGTGGGGCATTCTTGGATCTCCTTTACTCTTAAACCCAGAAAATGGTGACCCATGGAACAGTTTGGATCTTTGGTGCTATTTCAGATTGCTTTATCATGAGCTAAATAAATGGCTCAAGGAATATCTAAAGAAAGATGCTTCCCAATTGCAAAATTAATAATTTGACAATTGAGACAAACAAATTTATAGGCTGGTCTGTCCGCATGACATGTCGCTTTGCCTCTACATATCCAAGTACATAATTCCAGCACCATACTGTACTGTGTTGGTTTGCAAAGTGACCGAGCAAACATTTTTAAAGGTGACAACTCTAAAATGACACAAGGAGGAAATGTGAACAAAACAGTTACTGTTGTGAGCACACATCTGAAGTGACACCGAACATCTACTACAGTGAAAAGGAGAACAAGGTGCAAGTATGGTGAAAACAAGGCATGAAAGATAGAAAAGATGGAATGAGTCACTTTTTTTGACAGATGGGCAACAGGATCCTACATTTGGAAAAGAAGATGCTTTCCTCATACCAAGAATAGGGCAAGTAAATTTCTATCATGCCTACAGATTTATAAACATTCCATGAGCTGCACGTCAATAACATAAAACATATTGCATTTTGTACAGATTCAGAAAATTTGGTGTTCAAATGGCTGGATAAATCATTGTTCATGGGCATAGCACAGGTGCACCTCCATCCAAAAACAAGATCCGGCATGTGAATGGGTACAGGCTTCAAACTGGATACAGGAGTTGTCGGTGAGGGGAGACGGAAAAAGACATGGCCGTGGAGAAACATTGCACAACGGGCGCCGAGATCGCAAACTCTTAAGAGAGAGAAAGCGAAAGTGATTGGGCAAAACAAAAGATGTGGGAAAAAGAGAAGGGTTAGAAGCCACGTGTTTTATCGGAATGAGAGAAAGGCAACGGGTCCTGTTCTTTCTCTACCTTTGTTTTCTTGTTCTCTCTCTCTCCATAGAAATTTTGTACACTGGGAAGGCTGCAAGGCTGGTCTCTTTGTCCCAGGCAGTCTCGGTGTCCCACAGTTTCCTATAGTTATTTTCATGGACAAGTGACTCTTCTCACCTCTGCTGTTTTACCACAAATTCACAACCAAGCTGCCGCAGTGCGGTGTCTAGTGTGAGAGTCTAACATAGTAATCTTCAAAACGTTTTGACATTTAGTTCAGAGATTCTGCACATTAACCGTTGCCTAGTGTTGTTTAATTGCCCAGGATTGTTTAATTGCATCATATAAACTGAACATCAAAGGTGTTGCCATGTAAAAATACAAGTACAGAACATAATTTAGCCACCATTTGCAGGGATAAGTTTGGTGCAGAAGTTCCTGATAATTTGTGTAGCAAAAACAATGGAACTACTAAAAAAAGTTGCACAAAGGTTTCATCATGTAATTAACTTTTCAGATTTTTATAAAAGTTAACACACGACCATTAATCGTGGAGACCCTGCAATTTCTTTTGGTGTTTCTGGAAGCCTAAAAAAATCACAAATCAAACAGTGCGTCCACTAGTCCCTTTGGTTCTTGTTTCTTTCACCTAGTTATTAAAACACATAAAAGCATCTACGAGTGGTACTAGAAATTAGCACAAGACAAGCCAAACCTGAAGGCTAGTGCTTGTTTTAGCATTAAAAATTGCAGCCAGGTACTAGAACTGGCAGTACTACACTGGTAATTACAGTACATCACGAGCACAAAGAACAGCGCCTAGAAACTAGCACAACTGGCGCAAAGGTGACAGGAAGTGAACCTGCGAGTCATCAATCTCCGGCGAGACCGGCGGGCTGTCGGTGAGGGAGCCGCCGCCGTTGAGAGGGCCGCTGCTATGCGAGAGCCGGCCGGATGTGAGCGGCGCCACTTCCTGCAACCAAAATTCGCAACAGTACAGTGCGTCAAGTTTCGCTTCTGCAGGTCAAATTAAAGACATCAAGTTTTACTTTTACTTATGCTAACTGGGAAGGAAGAAAAGAAAATAAATACGATTCTCTGAAGAAGTGAGGAATTTTTGTTCGGTTGACCATAAAGCTTGGTTTATAAATAGATCAAGGGCCAGGATTACACTTCTTCTAATTGCACTTAGTGGAAGAATCTCCCCTTTGGCCGTTTCTCCTCGTCCCATCCCAACTTATGAGGTCAAGGGGAGAAACGCAGAAATAAAGTTGGAATTCGATCAAAGAACGACGGAAACCGGCTGGTGAGGGTAAGAAGATGGCCATCAATTCCCACCAAAGAGGCTGGATTTGGTACTGCAACGTACGCTAACAAGCCCCTGTCAGAGATTCACAGGAGGGATGGAAACCACGAACTCATCAAGGAAACGTACTGCAGAGTAACCAGCAGCCCGCAGAAACGTTTAAATTACTCTTACCAGTACCAGATAGTAGCAATTCTCGGTACTGGAATGCAGCTGGGCGCGAGAGCTGGAGGAGGTCGAAATCCTCATCAATAAGAAACGACCAAAGCACGAAGACGCTTTATTGTAAAACAAAAGAAAACAAAAAGAGAGAGGTCAGATGCTGACATAGACAGAACTCCCCCAGACCATCCTTGTTTTTTTGTTGGACTAGTGTAAACGGATCATGAGTTTTTTTCTTCACTCTGGGCAGAACGGGAAGAGAGCGGCGGAGGAGGGAAGGAGTGCTCACCGACTGCGCGAGGATCCGCTCCATGATGAACTGCGAGGTGGCCGCGGAGGCGAAGGAGAAGGAGCTTCCGGCGGTGGCGGAGCCGTCGTCGAGCTCGCAGGCGGCGTCCTCGGCGATGGGCCCGACGAGGGCCGGCGACGGCGGCGCGCCGGGCCGCGCGCGGGGGACGTCGACGCCGGAGGCGCTCCAGGACCGGAGAGGAACTCGAGCGGGTCGAGCGGCGGCTCCGGCGGCCGGAGATCGCCGCCGGCGAGGCGGGCCCGGTGGTGGTGGTCGCCCATGCAGGCAGGCGCCCCGGCGGCTGTGGGGGCGGTAGAGTGGGAGTGCGGGAGTGTGCGTGTAAGAGTGGAGGAGGGAGAGCGGGTCGGGCGCGTGACTGGCTGCGAGTCGTGTGAGTGAGAAGCACGGGGGAAGTGGAGGTGGTGGTTTCTTGGCTGGTTTTATTTATAGATGCCAACCGCTTCTTCTCTCTGTCCAAGCTCTCGAGTGTAGTTACTAGTAAAAAGGAAAGCCTAACCATGTATTCCTACGTGGCATTTTCGTGCACTGACACACTTTGAGCAATGAACGGTGGGTGTGGCTTCATCGTTGCGTAATAAAAGTTAAGATACTCCGATGTTCAATTTGTCTATATATTACAAGTTTTGAAGCAAGACATGTAAAGTACAGCTTGTATTAGATACACATTTCCTTCTCACTCTTTTGTCTAACCTGTTGCCTGCTCACCACACTCGTCTCTTTACTAGTGGATCATACATGAGTTTGGTCGAAAGAGCCACCACCCCACGCGTGTTCTCGTGCCTCCGGCACCACCAAAATTGGAACGTGTCTTTTTTATATATAGTTTTAAAAAAATATTCTAATTATGTTTTACCTTCAGTTAAGAGTATATGATTATTGTTGACCTTCCGAACATGTTTCTTGTGATTTCTTTTGTCGACAAGTTTCTTATCGGGTATCTCCACAGAATAAAGTGTTCAATCGGGTGGAAGCTTATTTTTTTAGATAAAGTGAGTTTTATTACTTAATATGTTTAAGCATTACACCCAGCCTCTGCATAACTAAGATGCACACAGCCGTAACAAGTCTGAAGTACTAAAGATAAAAAGGCGAATTACATATCATAATGAGAAATTGTAAGAACGCCTATGGTGGTGGAGGGCCGATCCGCAAATTATGCTGCCATCCATGTCGGGATAAAAAGTCTCTTGCCGTATCCTCAAGTCTTGTACAGACCTCCATAAACAGGTCTCGATGCACCACATGTTGCAACTGAGACCACGAACGGAGTGTAGCAGTAGTCCGGTAGATAACCTGCATAAGAGAGCAATTTTTATCGTTAAAAACCTTGTCATTTCTACATAGCCAAAACGACCATAGTACGGCCAGCGTTGCCACCCAAATAAGTTGTTTGAACCTATTATCCACTCCATTCAGCCAATTGCCAAAAATATTAGCAATGCTTTTAGGTGGATAAATAGTAGAACTTATCTGGATGATGGACCATATAGAACTAGCCAATTTGCACTCGAAGAATAGGTGTTTTATCGTCTCGTCTTTGTAACAGAAGACACACTGTCTACTTCCATGCCAATTGCGTTTCGCAAGGTTGTCTTTTGTAAGAATAACTCCTCAACGAAGATACCACGCAAAAACTTTGTTTTTTTGTGGAATTTTCATTTTCCAAATTTTCTTATTATTGTCGATCGGCACATCTGGTTGGATGAGTGTTGTATACATGGAGTCCACAGAGAATTTACCGCAAGTGCGCAAATTCCATCGAAACTCGTCGGTCCCTTGTGTCAAATTGACAGTGGTTAGTCGTTGTAGCAACTCGTGTCAAGCTGCCAGCCTGGGGCCAACTAGATCTCTTCGGAACGTCACTATTGGATGGTTATTAACCAACACTTGAGCGAGCGTGTCGCTCTTGTGACGTCCTTGGACTATTCCATATAACGCTGGATATTGTTCTCGGAGTAGGGTAGTACCCAACCATGTATCCTCCCAAAACCTTATCTCTGACACATCCTTAATGAAGAAGGAACCATATGGGAAGAAGAATTTCTTCGTCGCCATTAGGCCGGCCCAAAAATGCGAATCACCTGATTTTCAAGAAACCGGTGACAGCGCACTTGAGCCTACATACTTTCTCCTAAGAAGAGTTTGCCACACCCCATCTTCGGTCAAAAGATTAAACATCCATTTACCAAGGAGGGCTCTATTCTTGACCTGTAGGTCATGAATCTCAAGACCGCCATGGTCCTTAGGTCGACACACTACATCCCATTTTGCCAGTCGGTATTTTTTTTCCATTATCCCCTTGCCAAAAGATTATGGATCGAAAGTAATCCAATCGATGTAAGACTCCCTTTGGTAATTGGAAGAAGGATATCATATACAGCATCATATTAGTTAGGACTGAATTTATGAGCACCAACCTTCCACCCAAGGACAATAATTTTCCTTTCCAGCTACTCAACATTTTTTGTAGTCTCTCCTCAACATGTTTCCATTGAGCTATCGTTAGCCTCCTAAAGTGAATTGGGATGCCAAGATAGTTAATTGGAAACGGACCAAGCCCACAACCGAATAACTCAGCATATTGGGTAGCGTCCTCCTGAGCGTCGCCAAAACAAAACACTTCACTTTTATGGAAATTAATTTTTAGACCGGAAAGTTGCTCGAACGCTGATAATATTAATTTCAGGTTTCTTGCCTTTTCCATGTCATGTTCCATAAAAAGAATTGTATCGTCCGCGTATTGTAGAATGGATAATCCGCCATCCACTAGGTGCGGCACCACTCCAGCAATTTGCCCATCGGATTTCGCGCGTTCAATGATTATGGCTAACATATCAGCAACTATATTAAACAATATAGGTGATAATGGATCGCCTTGTCGTAATCCCTTTTTCATCTGGAAGTATCTACCAACATCGTCATTAACTTTGATAGCGGCACTTCCTCCGGAAACGAAATTATATATCGTTGCGCGCCACTCGGCGAAAAATCCTTTCATCCTGAGTGTCTGTTGCAGGAAAGACCATTTGACTTTATCATAAGCCTTTTCAAAGTCTATTTTTAGGATAACTCCATTAACATTTTCCGACGCATCTCATGAACCGTTTCATGTAAAATCACAACTCCGTCAAGGATATTGCGACTTTGCATAAAAGCCATCTGAGTGGGTCTCACAACGTGATCGGCAATCGAATTAAGCCTAATAGTAGCGGTTTTAGTGAAGATTTTGAAGCTAACGTTAAGAAGACAGATATGTTTGTATTGCTGGATCCTTTCTGCCCAGATAATTGATTTCCCTTTTTATTTTAGACTTCTCACCTGCCTAGATATTTTATTTTAGCTTGCTCTTTCTTTTAATATAAATCTCCTTAAAACACACAAAGGAAACAAAACGTACAAAACACTAAGTGGTGATTTCGTAGTAATGGTTGCTCCGTTCGTTGAGAATTGAGACACTCAGATAGTTCAATGATGTGTTCTTTATTTAAAAAAAAAGGACATTCAAGTGATTGATTGCTTTTTGACAAATATGTTTTCTACCTCTTCTTATAACCAAATATGTTCAAGAACACATCACTGAACGCCATCACATTACGAAGGAGTTTTAGCTCCAGAGTTGACATGTACACCTTGGTAAATGCTTAAGTAAAAAATACTAAAACAACTCGAGTGGTCTATGTATATGCAATTTTTTACGAAGGAGTGATATTCGCCGTAATATGGGGAAAATCAGTGCTCTCAAATTGATTTTTCATAAGCTTTTTGCCAAAATGGTTTCTCTTTTGGCACATAGCACCATGAACGCCATCACATTACCAAACTTTATAATTAGGTAAAACGCTCAAAAATATTGTCTTCGAAAAATACAAAGTTTTCTTCGAAATAAAAAACAGAATTTTGGAAATTTACTACTACCTCCAATCCGTAAGTGTCGTAACTTTTATTAACAACAGTTCAACTGCAACACATATTTGTTTCGGAGGGAGTATCTCTTCTGAATTCTTAGGAGCAGAGTTTTTTTTTTCTTTTTCGAGAGAGAGAGAGCTGAATTTTCGTATTTGTTCTACCTTGTTTGGTTTCTAGCTCACGCTATGAAGTGCAAATCCACTCCTCACCGGTGGTCCAAATACGTATCTTTCGATCGGAACAAAACAAAATGGTTGCAAACGCTTCCAATTTTTCTGGCTGGTTAAGCCTCACCGTTCACTCACCATGTCCTTTTTCTCGAGAAACCTGGAGGAGATACGTGTGTCTTGACACTCGCTGCCAGCGTATGCTCCTCTCATTGCATACAGCGGCTGGCACATCTCGACGTGAGTGAATGTCGAGCTTGATGACGGAGAGAGCAATTACCCCAAGCTAGAAGTTGGTCATCCTCCATGGCCTCATCTGCTTGAACTTGTATAGTCGTGGAGTACTTTTCTTTCTTGTCGGGGTGAACCTGGGTACGTACGGCTCTGCGGATTATGTAAACATTAATTATATAGACACTTCTCCTGACCTAGCCGCGCCGCCATGCGAAAGCGATCAGGAGGCGATCCTTGTTCGGGCCAATCTCCACCGGTGAGCCCCTCTCCTCCCTCTGCAAGCTGCTCCGGCGGCGGGAGGGAGGGGAAATCCGGTTCCTTCGCTCTGTAGTTAGGGTCTAGTTTTGCAGGTCGTGGTGAGCCGTTCGGGCGACGAGCCCGAACGAATAAAATTGCCTCAACTCTACTCCCACACCGACGCTGTCCTTCATGTCGACGTCTCGGAGTTGGTGGCATCGTGCGCTTGCCGATCTTTCATGTCAGTGGCTTTAGGGTTCTTGGATGGGCTGGGCGAGGCGGCGACGGCGACTTCATCAGATGAGTCTTTCATCCTACTCTGTCCCCGTTGCTACGGCGTTGTCTCCGACGCCATGGTGGAGCAGAGAGGATTTGTCCAGGGGTACGTGCAGACGGTTGTCTGGTGCCATACGGAAGATGGTGCACCTTGTGCTGGGTTTCTGGTTGGAGGTTGACGGTTCTGGTTCCCTACTCCGACATCGTCATGCGGGGGTGCCGGTTGTGAAGTTCGATGGCGTGTCCGGGGTCGTGCTGCCCCGGTCTGATTCTTTCAACGACAATGGTTTGTCTTATTGCAAACTACTTTGGAGGTCCGAAAAGCTGTTGATCAGTGATGGAGCCGCGTCGAGCTCGGGTGAAGAGGTGATCTGTCTCGCTTCACTTTGGTGGCTGCTACGGTGATGTCGAAGGAGAGGGATAAGCGTTGATTTGTCACATAGGTTTATCCTATCTTTACAGATCTGTAAGATCGGTTTACAGATCTGTAAGATCGGTGTGTACTCGTGCTTTGTATCTTGTGTTTTATTTATCAGTGAGAAACGTATTACCTTGAAAAAAAATGGTCGCTGACGGTGTGGGCGCCCAGGCCTTTGATAGCAAGGAATTTGGGTAAATCTAAGAAGAGTACAGTACATGCACAGGAGTTATAAAGGAGTGACACCATCGTGTTCGTTGCTGAATTTTGAGGCCTGAATGCTACTGTTGACATGCTGACAATCTTCAGACTAGTTAGCTCGAACTTCTTCCATGTGTATGTATCGTTAGCTCTAGTTTGGTTGCGATCATTACAGAATCCGAAGCCGTAGTCATGATTGTATATATGACTTACCAAAGGTTTGCCAAAGATTATGCACTGATTGGGTTCTTCGCTCCCACGGCTCTAATCATAGTATGAATCGACAATCACGGTGCAAAGGTTATGCTACATTGTGCAACGATTATGGTATGCAAAGATTATGTTCCACTTGATGGAAAATCCAACACGGTGAATATCGTTTTCCGTTAGTATGAACAAACTCTTATAATCAACTGAACTTTAGTGGTTTACGGCATCTCCGGTCGTGGCGCCCCCACGCCGAAATGCGGCGCTATTTTGGGCCGCTCGGGGACATCGGCGCTAATTTTCGTCCTGGTGGTCGCCGATTCCCAGTCGCGGCCCCTAGGCCGCCCCCAGCCGGCGAATTTCACCCCAAATTCACACACAAATCACACAAACATGATATTGTACACATAGTTCAACATATAACACTTCAAAAAAAGTTCAACATATAAAAATCCACATGCAAATAGTTAAACATACAAATTCACACACAAATAGTTCAACATACAAATTCATACAAATAGTTCAACAATACAAGCAAATAGAACACATCAAACTAGGCGTTGCCGTTTCCTTTGCGCACCCACAAGTGATTCACCTGATCATTTAGCATCCGCGTATGGGTTACTAGGTCTCGAATCTCCTGGCGCATAGCGAGGAAGGCTGCCCATGATACCGGCACCTGGTGATCTACATATGCAAGAGGACCCTGCCGGTAATATTCTTCAGTGTCGTGCACCGGATCATCCCGCTCGCTCTCAATAATCATGTTGTGCAAGATCACACACCAGTTGATCACCTCCCACATATTGGCTTTCGACCAAGTCAGAGCGGGGTACCGGACAACAGCAAATCGAGACTGCAGCGCACCAAATGCCCGCTCGATATCCTTCCTGCAAGCCTCCTGGCACTAAGGAAACCATGCTGCCGCGCTTCATGGCACAGGGTTGGAGATGGTCTTCACAAATCCGAGCACTGCAGAACATTGATGTCATTGTGAGATCCTGACATGCCGAAAAACGCATGCCAAATCCAAAGGTCATGTGTAGCCACTGCCTCAAGTACCACACTGCAAGATCCTTTGTGGCCTTTGTACATCCCCTGCCAAGAAAATGAGCAGTTCTTCCACGACCAATGCATGCAGTCGATACTTCCAAGCATCCCAGGGAAGCCTCTTGCTTCATTCGTGGCTAGGATCCGAGCAGTGTCTTCCTCATTCGGTGATCGCAAGTAGGTTGGCCCAAACACTGCAACCATTGCCCGACAGAACCTGTTCAAGCAATCAATGGATGTGGAATCGGACATGCGCAGATAATCATCCTGCAAATCAGCAGGAGCACCGTATGCAAGCAGTCTCATCGCCACTGTGCACTTCTGAAGTGAGGTGAAGCCCGCGGTGCCGACACAATCACTCTTGCATTTGAAGTAGGTGTCGAACTCCCGGATGGCATGCATAATGTCGAGGAAGAGCTTCCGTTTCATCTTGAAACGGCGCCGAAACACCGCCTTGTCTTGCACCGGATTGTCGGCGAAGTAGTCGGAGTAGAGGATGCAGTAGCCTTCCATCCGCTGCCTCGGCTTGCTCTTGCGGCGACCGGGTGTCGAGCCACCACGCCGCGGCGCTGCCTCGGTTGCGAGTAGGCCGGCAAGACAACGGAGGATGAGAATGTGCTCTTCATCATCAATGGCGACCTGGGCTTCCTCGTCCAGCAGATCGGCGATCAGCTGGTCATCGTCGGAGTCCATGGCTGGGCAGACAAAACGTCGAACACTTTGCGAGCAAGGTGGGCGTAAATCTTCCCGAGACTGTTCCTTGCGGCTAGATCACGGCGGAGGAGGAGGACGGCGCCGACGGCGTGGAGGGGTGGGGGTGGTGGCCTTCCTAGGTGTTTGTGCGCGGCGGAGGGGGAGAGGTGGTGCCAGCGGCGAAAAGGGCGGCGAGGGGAATGGATAGAGAAGGGACGCGTCCGGGTGGGGAAATGCGCTGTCTCGCCGACAACACTTGCCCACGCGCGTTTTCCCTTCCGTCACCTCCCCCAGGCGGAACACAGTGGGCTGGGTTTGGCCTGAGTGCGCCTGTGCTAATTTCGGCCGAAACGGCGCAATTTGGGCTCCTGGGAGGGCCGATTAGGAGAAAAGCGGCGCTAAATAGGCCAAACGGCGCTATTTAGGCCTCCTGGGGGGGGGGGGGGCGACTGGAGATGCCCTTAGTTCCACGCACATATCATTGTTTCCTCTCTCCTCTTCAGAGCTATCCGCCGCCTATCTAGCCCGAGTCGCCTCCGCCTTTCCTGCCTCCCTTCGCTCCTCGCCGCCCGGAGATCTCCTCCCGGGTCGCCTAGCGTGAGGCGGCTCCGGAGGCGCTCCAAGCCCTAGAGAAAAGCCTCCATAATCAGGCCTCCCTGGCCGCTGCGGCCGCTGTCATCGGCGGCGGTGGTGGCCCCCGTCTGCGTGCACTCTTGGCGGCGGCGGGATTTTGTGGGCACGCCCTGACGTCTGCGCTTCGCACGGAGCAGGGCGTGCAAGGCTGATGGCATGCGGGGTTGCTCGTCGCCTTGCGAGCGTGGCGGATAGGTTTGCCTTCCATCTACCGACTTCCGGTGGATCGGGTAGCCGGGATGGCCGGTAGCGTGGGGGCTCGGCTTGAATAAAAGCGGTGGTCCTAGGGTTTCTCTTGCGACAAGGAGAAGATCTGCTTGACGTCTGTGCTAACTGATCTGGCCGGAGTGTCAGGTTCCGAAAGGCTCCGCCGGCGAGCTCCCATGGGCGTTTATGCCTAGAGATCGCTGGATCGGGTGGGATTCGGTCACGCCGGAGGGAGCGACGCAAACTCTTCTTCTGTTGTCATCATGGGCAAATCCATGGTGAAGTCATAGGTGGACAATGTCATGGAGGTCAAGATTGGAGGTAATGGTGATTGGAGTCCTTGCGGTGATGAGAACCTTGCTTGTAGTTTCAGAAATTGTAGCAGCGGTATGTAAGTTGGGGCGACAGCATATGTGAAATTCAAAGTCTTACCTGAAAATTCAAGGTCTGGGCTTAATTATTGTGACTGACAATTTCCTTGCTGAAAGCATTATTTTGTGAGCGGAGATTATCTCCAGGGTGAAAACCAAAAATCTACGATCGGGCGACGACAACGCTTGTGACTGTTTCCTTTCTTGAAGGCGTTGCTTTTGTAGAATTTTGATATCAGGTGTTGTCTTGGTGGTGGTTGTGCTGCTGCTAATATGTAGCGAGACTTTTCTTTTTTAGCTTCTTCTTCTGTTTTCTTGGTTGTGTGTATCCGTAATGCCATTAAGGTATTAAGTTGTTGAATAGGCTGATTGATATCTTCATGATATTAATATATACTCTTCGTTAAAAAAATAGATAAAACAAAAAATGCAACTCTGTATTATATTGATTTCCCCATGCATATACAGTGTGCCAAATAAAATGATTGCTATTTGCCATTCATCAGTCCCGCTGTGCTTATACCCAAAATACCAGCAGGGGCCGGCAAGCACCCACCCCCATCCGCCGCCATGCGTGTACGTACGGAGGCGAGCTAGCTGTACGTACAAAACGTACGTACGTAGCCCACATACCTCGTGGCCCTGTCTCCCCGATGCGTAGATCGATCCGTCGCGGAGCCATGCCCTGGAGTTTCTTGTGGTCACCCCCCAAGACGCACCGCATCGAGAGGGCGAGCGACGCCGCGGCGGCGAGACCATCACTACCAAGTTGGAGGCGGCGCCAGGCGAGATCGATCGGCCAGTCTATCTACTCATCCCCCGCAACAAGCGGTTGCTTCCTCGACGCCACGGTGCCTCTTCCCGTCTCCAGCTAGCCGTAGCCTATGAGCCACTGTGCTTGGGTCCCGGGCCCGGCCAGCCGGCTACCCGACGCACGCAGCCAGCCGCGGCCGCGGCGTGGCGTGCTGTCCGGCCGGTCATCGATTTGGTGGCGCGGGACGATTGAGTGACCTCACGAGATCCGCGGCACAGTGCATGCATGCCGGAGCAAGCAAGCAAAGGCGGGCGGCACGAGGCGGATGAGCCCATCCCGGCCCGTAGAGCGCCGGTCGAGCGAGCTCCGGGAAAGGACAAAGGTTCGCTGGCTGTCGCCTTCCTTCTGGTGGAGCTACTAGCTGGGCTGGAGTGGTCACCATCGGAGCAGTGGCGGAGCTGCTCACAATATATGATGTCGCTTGACATCACAGCTTTTTCAAACGCCCCTTAATTTTTTCGAAATTTATGCATCAACCTATAGAAGTACAAAGTGGCATAGTGTATTGACATCACTACTCCTAGAGCCTAGCTCCGCCACTGCATCGGAGACAAGCATGGCGCCGCCTGCTGCATGCGCGGGATCCTTCGTTCGACTACGTACGGCCGGCTAGCTTGCATGCATGTACTTGTGGTTGCGGTGCCCGACCCACCGGAGGACCGGTCTTTGCCTTGCCCGACGACCCGGCCTTGCATGCAACTTGGACCTTTGGTTCCTGTGAATTATTTTGTGCCTGGCAAAATATAAAAAATATGGAAGAGCCGACTTTCTTTTTCAGAGTGAGGTTCGTGTATGCCTACTTAGCGAGAAGGCCAGATATATTCGATCCACAAGCGATTTGACCTCTGGTTGCTGTGTGACCCAGCCATTGGGCTACGACCCTATTCTCTCGAAGAATCGACTTTAAACACATAAGTTTGTGTATGGGCTTAGTATTTTGATCAAAACTTAGGTAGTTGTAATTTGTAAACTCTAGAAATTTGTTTGTGCAGTGTTAAGTTTAACACATATGCTGAATAGTTTGATATTCGTAAATTGTAATTAATTCTAGTTGCCCAGGAGCTACTAGTAAACTCGAAACAGCACTAACAAGTATGCAATAGAGCGACTACCATTATTTGGTCGCTATGACTATATAGAAACAACATGGTTTTTAACGATAAAAATGTTTCTGTTATTCGGTTATCTACCGGTGCACAGCTAAGATTCGATCATGGTCACCTTTACAGCGTGCGGAACATCGAGATCTGTTTTTGGAGGTGTCTTCATGGTTGGAGGCTGCGGCGCGGGGTTGTTTTCATAGCATGGATGACAACATAATTTTCGGATCTGCCCTCCCGCACCATAGGCGTCTTTAAAGTTTCTCATTTTGATATGTAATTCACCTTTTTATTTTGCTTGTTGAGGCTGTGTGCATTATAACTATACAGAGGTCGGGTGTAATATTTAAAACTCTTTAAGTAATATAAATATCCCTTTATCGAAAAAAATAGACTGGGATACTACTAGGAAAGTTCTATGCCATTATTAGACCTTGTACCCAGACGGCATCATGTTATGTGTTGTGCCAAACTTGCTTTTCTCTAATAACAGGCACAATGCAAGCTACCCACCGCATGCATGATTAATACGCGGAACAAAATAGTAGTAGTAGCACAATCCATGGGACTGACAAGGCCAAACCAACCATCGATGGATGGATCGACGGGAGTACATGCATGAAGCAACAAGCTGGTGGACGCCACCTAAAGAATTAACGAGATCAAGATGAGCACGTACAATGTAAACTGTAAACACACGCAAGAGGAGAAATTCAGGCGACTCCCGTTTTTTCTTAACTTCTATAGACCACTAGATCTTCGCGTGCAGCAACGTCGGTGTCGTGGCTTTCCTTCTTGGAGGTGTTGCTTGGTACGTGGCGATTCAGAGCGCTAGGCTTGTGGTGGGACTTTGCCGGAGAGGACGTAGAGGTTGACCGTCACTTTCGTTTTCGTTGATCCGCCGATGTTGGCGTTGTTTTCTCTTCCTTTTTCTCTTTCTTTTCTTTTGGGCAGGATTGTGCTGTTTGCCCCAGCTGTGGTCTCAAAGTTGTATCGGGTGATTGCTATATTAATATAGCGGGACGAAATCCTATTTCTTCACAGATACTATAAAGCTAGACGGAGAGCGTTCTCTTTTATTGCTACCTGACGGCTGACGCAGAAGCTGAAGCCACGGTCAGCGAGGTGCTAGACTGCATGCGCTGCACTCATGAGCCAATCAATCACGTCAAACTGCCACCCCGGGATCCTTCTGCCCCGTCTCACAGTCAACCTTGCCTGTGCAGCTCTGGATACCGGGTGTGTGAGTGGACATGTCGCTGGTTGCTCTGGCCTCTATACTCGATGGGTAGCTTGCCAATGCCCGGCGGGTACCTGCCGGCCGGTGTTGCTCTGCCTAATTTTTTTTTTGAACAGGATCCGATTACAAATAACAGGAAGCTCAGAGCACATTACAAACAGGTCCAAAAGAGAAAGGAAATAACACAAAGACCCAGCAATATGCAAAGAACACCCCATGCTGCCGGAAGGAATCACAATCGGATCCAAACGCCGCGCTCCCCAAGTTTCTAGACGTCGCCGGAGTCGCCGTACCGCCGGCCGCCGGGGAGAAGACACCTCCACGCCATGTAGACGACCGCTGAGCCGTCCGCCGCCACGCGACGAAAACCGAAGACTTTGAACGAGCACGGCCACAGCGCGCCTTCACCACCGCTCCACCCAACTTCCCGCCGACACGGCACCACCCAGGACCACCTCCAACACCAAGAACCAGCCTCCAGACGGCCGCTCCCCTCGCCGCCACGGCCGGCCAGAGCAAGCTCGACGAAGAGGACCACCTGACGAGGTGTACCCTCATCAAATCCCATGGTTAAGGACCTAGGGTTGAGATTATGGGGAGAGAACGTGGTAGTACTGATAGCTTCGTCGGCTGACAAGCAGAGGCAAAGATTTACCCAGGTTCAGGCCCCTCGGGTGGAGATAAAGACCCTACTTTCTGCTTGTCTGGTATTGATTGTGGATTATGCGATTACAGGGAGCTCCGGCGAGTTGATGATCTCGCAAGAGTTTTGGTGGTTCGAGTATGGCTTGGTCCCAGATCGGTACCCCTCCCAGCCTTTAAATAGGCTGGGTCTCGGGAGTTTGTAACCGACCTAGTTTACACGTAAGGAAAGCCTAAACCGACTATGCCTACGTCTAGTCTTAGAGGGTACTCCATCTTCTTGGGCCTCTTGTCTTGGTCTTCGAGTAGGCTCTTCGATATTGGGACTTAGTCGTCACGTGCACCAGGTACCCTCATGATAGGGTACCCAATATGTATACCCATGTCAGTAGCCCCCGAGTACTTGTCTGACTCGAAGAATCGGCATGGACTCTTTCGTAAGTGCACGTCATATGCTTTGTATTCTGTATATATAATTTGGAATTCCTGTATGAATAGCACACGTTTGGCTATGTCGAGTATCTCATCGACTGTGTTTTATGATATCAAGGGATAATAGATTAGCAGGCCCAGTACACTCGACGGATCGGGACTGGTTAACTACACATTCGGGTAAAACCTTACTAGCTTTCAATCAAACTCGAGTCCCCGGACTCGAATCTGGAACAAACTGGTCAGATTCGACTAGGCCGCTTGAGGTCTTACTGAGTCGATCTGCAGTATAACTTTGAATTTTACCCAACGCGTCCGTCGGGATTTTTCATCATGTCTGCTGACACGGAAAGTGTAAGGATTAACGTTGCTGGAACGGTTCTTAGCCCAGCTCGAAAGTTCGGCGGGTCTTACCTTTGCACTATGCGTGCAGCATCCGAGTATTTGCGACGGACGCAACTCGGGAATGTTTCGAGTATGATTTCTGAACTTTGTTGGACGAGTCATGCCCTTTGTCGACTGATATTTGCTGTTATGCTATCGGGTGCGCGACAGCGCTCCCGATGGGAGTAGCCCCTGAGATTGTGCTTTATTGCTTTGCAATGGAGGATAATCTCAAAACTCTTCTTACTCTGCATATGTTAATCGAAGAAATTGTGCCATAATTCTATCGGGTGCACGACAGTGCTCCCGATGGGAGTAGCCCCCGAGATTATGCTGTATTACTTGTAAATAGAGGATAATCTCAATCATTATCCTAAGCATCTTCAGTCGAAGAATTTTTTGAACATGCTCCCGATGGGAGTAATATGACTTAGTCGAAGGAACGGTCGAGTGACCAATTTTGCCTTAAGAAAGTTTTGTCACACCCGAACTAATCAGGGCAATCGAGTGACAATATGCGTTGAGCATACTCGAACGTATTTTCTGAACAGATGCTCAATGACGTCAGGGATGACGTTTATTTCGACTGCGATTTCTGACACGCGTGGCGTGCGTTATGCTGCGATTGATGGGACGTGACACGTAGGTGGGCCCATTTGTGCAGAGCTGACCGAAGACGGTGCCGTTTGGACTTGATTTGACTATACGGGCCCACTTTTTCCGCAAGCGTGATGATGGCTCCTCTTTTTACGTGCGTAGTGGGCGGAGTGGCCGGCGACGGTTGCCCTCCGCGTTTGCCACGTGTACGGTCAGATTGCGTGCGTAACGCACGATTTGGATCTGAATGGCTGTGATTGCTTTTGTCTTGTGGTAAATAGGGGAACGGCGCTGGCATTTGTTTTTTTACCTGCCATTTGCTCTGCGCCGCCCCTGCTCCATCGTCTTCCTCGCGCTCTGCCTCCATTGCTCCTGCGCTAAAGCTTTGCGCGCTCTCCCACCTGCTCGTTGACTGCTGCCGCCGCGCCGATGCGGCGGCGAAGAAGGGGAAGAAGATTGCGGCTAGCACATCTGCGGCCGCCGTCGACCTCAAGAAGACCAATGGGGATTGGATGAAATCCACCCTGAAGGATGCGCAGCTGGACAAGCTGCGCGAGGAAGGATTGCTGCCACCTTCCGACCAACTCCTCGTCCGCGCACCTTCGCCCAAGGAGGTACTTCCCGAGCCTCGCGCTAACGAGCGCGTCTGTTTCGCGGAGTTTTTGCCTAGGGGTTTCTCGCTCCCCCTCCATGATTTTGTGCGAGGTTTGCTTTTTGCCTACGGGGTGCAGATCCATGATCTCACCCCGAACGGTATTCTGCACATTGCGTGTTTCATCACGCTGTGCGAGTGTTTTTTGGGTGTTGCTCCGAGTTGGGCATTATGGAAGTCCATCTTCATGGTCCGGCCAAACAACCGAGGTGGCCGAACCTATCCAGTCGGAGGCCTGCAGATCCAAGTGCGCAGCGACACCCGGTACTTCGCCCTGAAGCCAGTCGACTCGGCGCAGGGGTGGAGGAAGAGGTGGTTCTATGTGCAAGTGGACCAAAATGTGGCCCCAGCATTTTCGACTGCTGGTATAGCCGCTAGGACGAAAGCCTGGGACCATGAGCTTTCGACTGAAGAAGTGGCGGAAGCAGCGCCTATGCTGGAGACAATTGGAGGGCTCCTGAACAGCATCACGGGTGTGCATCTGATTGCCACCTTTGTGAAGAGGCGGGTATGGCCACTCCGCGCTCGTGCCCACCCAATGTGGGAGTACGAAGGTCCCCTCGACTCCACTCGAATGAGCAAGGAGGAGCTGTCGAGGAGTGAACTGGTGACACATGTGCGGTCCATCACCAGTACAAAACAGAGCGAGCCCTGCAACGTCGACTGCCCAGTCGATCCTTATGGGGCTGAAAAGCCTTTGCCAGAGGTTAGTGAATCTTTCGAGTATATGATCTTCTGTTTTTGTTATCCTTCTGTGCATCTTTTTGACTTTCGACTGCTATATCTTGTATGCAGGGCCACTCGACTACCTCCACTCTTCCTCCTCTTCCCGAAGATGGGCCAACTTATGAAACAGAGGTGACAGTAGAAGCGAAGGAGGGGATGAATCGCCTTTACCTTCGGCTACCACTTCACCCACAGAAGAGGTTGAAGAGAAGGGGTAGAGGAAGCACAGGGCAAGGAGCCTGCCGCGAGTGAGGATGTTAGCGAGGTTCCTCTTCGCAAGCGCCGTCGGGCAGCCCAAGTTTTGTCTTCTTCCACGAGCTCACCCGCGAGGGAATCGGATGTGAGGGATGATGGAAACTCAGCTCCGTCTCCTACGACCACAGCTGCTCCCTTGGACGTGAGTCCTTTGAGCTCGGCTCCTCCTCCTCCTCAGTCGGTGGGCAGCTACCTTTTGGAGGCCCAAACTTTGACGAGCTCGACACTGAGGATGAAGAAGAGCACAGGTTTGCTCCTTTTTGCACTTAATAAATTTTTTGTGAGTTATGTACTTTTGCTTATGTTGTATGCCTTTCGGTCACTTGTAGTGCCGAGACTGTGCGACCTCCAACTCCTCCAACCGTGAGAGCCTCGACTCCAGATCAGCCTGAAGCCTCTCCTGTTGCGGCTGAGGTTGTGAAAACAATAGCCACGACCACTTCCATTGAGGCTGCCAATATTGCGAGTACATCGACTCCGCAAATTGGAACTTCTGCTGCCAAGCCCGCGCCTTGGATTGAACACGTAAGTGTCTTTTTGTCGAGTCTTCCTTCTGGACCTATTTGTGTATAGCTTATGTTGGTTTCGTGTGCGTGCAGCCCTTCTACCTCAACCTGGTGGAATCAGGTAAAGCATTTGTCCAGGTTGAACAGGAGAGGGATAATCTGCGCGCTGTTATGGAGCAGCTCACCCGTAAGTATCTTGGGTTTCTGTAAGTCTTTGCCTTGTCGATTGTGAATGACATCTGCCCATCTATCTCAGGTGACAAGGCAACGCTGAATCTCGGGTTAAAGAGTTAGAAGAGACACTCGCCAAGGAGCGCGAGGAGTCGAAGAAGGCCTTGGATGATGCCAAGGACTCCGCCGCTTTGCGCGAGAAGAATTATGCTGAGCGCCTGGCGAGCCTCACCCGAGACGTAGGCGGTGAGTCGAGCCTTTCACTTTTTGCCTACTTCTTTTGCCACTGAATAGTATGTAACATTTTTTTACTTCTGCTTTTTTGAAGGAGCTGTTGGGGCATCGACACCTGTAGATCAACCGAGTGTCGATTTGTCCCTTGACCGCGCAATCGGCGACCTGGATGTCGTCTCTACCCAAGCCAAGGACGCACTCGCCAAATCTACGAGCACGCTCGGCGCCGTGTTCAAGGATGTGTTCCCCTCCAGCCAACCTCCTTCGACTGTGGATGGCTTCGCAGACGTCCTGGGCCCGGGAACTTCGACTATGACGAACTTTGCTCCGCTTTGACGGTACGCGGCTCAGAGACCACCCTCAAACTCCTTTTAGGTCATGGGATAGAGGGTGACTTCGAAGCCGCTCTGTCTGCTTTCCCTCGTAAGCCTGGCGGGAAATTGGTGTCCCTAAAGCATTTGAACGAGCCAGCCGCAAAGTTGGCTGAAACTTTTATGGCCACCATGGAGCGCCGGGCAGAAGAGGTCGCCGCTCGTGCGAGTAGGGCTAGGTCAGAGTCAATGTCTGAGAAGTAGGGCAGCCGCGCCTTTGATGTCTTGTAATTAAACTTATGACCATGCGAGTATGCATGTGCTTTTGCTACCTTTGTATGAATTTATGTCCTCGTTATGATTCTGTTTGTAAAGCTGTATGTTGTTGCTCGTCTGAGCTTTGTGACTAGTTTCTCATGAAACTTTTATGATGCTTGGAACAGAAACGGCCAGCCGCCACTTCATCCAGTTCGTCGCGGCATCATACCCCTTCTCGATCTCGAGCTCAGGCGTCAAATGATGCCGCGGTAATACGTTATATGAAGGCTCGACTTGCGAAACAGGAGCAGGAACTGGCGAGTGCCCGAAGCGAGCTGGAAAGGATGAGGGCAAGGCCTGCTTTACCCACCCAACGGGAGGAGTATGTGCTTGGCGAGATGGAGATCGTGAACAGACAGCTCGAGTGTAAGCATGACTGCCTTGATCTTATGAGTTCACAGCCTGTTCTTTTTTGTTCACCCAACTTGTGTTGTTGCAGGTTTTGTTCAAGATTTCCAGGCGGAGCAGGCTCGCGTGGATGAGCAGTTGAACATGGCAACTGACGAACCCACGACTGGCCGCCAGCACTTTCGATTGGACAAGCACCGAGCACGCATACTCGCGACTCTGCAAGATCGGGTGTGGCGGAGCACTATGCTTCTTGAATTGTGCAGGTCGGCCTTCAGTCGAATCAACCAGATGGTTTTTCCGACTGGGCCACAACCTCAAGGAATCCACGCGTTGCTCGATCTCTTCCGGTCAACAGGTTCCATTCGAGGCTTCATCACCCAGAAGCTTGTGGACGGTGCCAACGCAACCATGGCATATCTCCGAAGTCAACGTCCAAATTTGCAGCTACGTCCACCCGTGCCTGGATCGTCTTTGTCCCAGTCGAATCTTGACGAAACATTCGATCACGCGAGGACATTGGTTGATTGCTATCAAGCGCAACTTATGGGCCCTGTTCTTCCAGCAAAGGATGAACCAGAAGATTAGGGTATTTATGTATAGGGAACAGCCCCCGAGTGTAAATTTGCCACTTAGTACATATTTGTTCACTTGTATGTATGCAGCCCCCGAGTGTATCGAGTGGGGTTTATGAAAAACAGTTTACATAGATCATGAATTACATAGCCCCCGAGTGCTCGAGTGAGGTTATGAATTTTATGAGAGTTGAAGCTTCAACTTATGCCTGCAGGCTCAGCCCCCGAGTGATTGATTGGGGTTGAGCAACTTTTTCCTTTGTGTTTAGTGTTACGATCCAGCCCCCGAGTATTCGAGTGTGGCTGAATTATTATGTTTGAAGGAGCGAAAGCTTTTATGTTATGAGGTAGCTCAGCCCCCGAGCATACGGGTGAGGCTAAGTTTGTGCTGATAATTATGCGAGTAGTAGCAGAAAAGTATGAGGAATTTATTGACTATATTCCATTTATGAATGTTAGGCTGCAGGCCGCCTCATTAAAAACCTTCCAGTCCCCTTAGGTACCCTGGTAAGGAAAAGAGCGCGTCTGAAACCTGCAGCCATCCGACATATGAGCCTATTACATTATGCGACTGAGCAATCTAAGCATAGAAACGGCGCAGCTGCGCAACGTTCCAAGGATTGTGGGAGAGTTCGCCGGTCTTCGCATGCTTCAGTCTGTATGCTCCACCACCTATGACCTCGGTGATGATGAAGGGTCCTTCCCATGGAGAAGCAAGTTTATGCACCTTCTTTTGCTTCAGTCGAAGTACCAAGTCACCCACCTCGAAGGACCTGGTACGCAGTCGACGGCTGTGATAGTTGCGTAGATCTTGCTGGTAGACAGCTGTGCGCTAGCGCTGTGTTGCGTGCTTCTTCGAGCAAGTCGACTGCATCTTCGAGTGCTCATCTGCATCTTCTTCATTGTATGCTTCGACCCTTGGTGCGTTGAACCTTACGTCTGATGGCAGGATTGCCTCTGCGCCGTAGACCATGAAGAATGGAGTGAATTGTGTTGAGGCGTTGGGTGTTGTGCGTAGGCTCCATAGCACAGACGGGAGCTCTTCTACCCAAGCACCCGCAGCCCTTTTGAGTGGCACCAGGAGGCGCTTCTTGATTCCACTTGTCACAAGCCCATTGGCCTTTTCGACTTGGCCGTTTGATTGCGGGTGCGCCACAGATGCATAATTGAGCGTGATATCTTGCTCTTTGCAGAAGGATTTGAATTCCTCAGCCGTGAAGTTTGTACCGTTGTCAGTGATGATGCTATTTGGCACACCAAAGCGGTATATGATGGATTTTATGAAATTGACTGCTGTAGTGGCAGTCGAACTTGTGATGGGTACTGCTTCAATCCACTTGGTGAACTTGTCGACCGCCACCAGAAGGTGAGTATGCCCTCCATGGGAGGATTTTTTGAGTGGCCCAACCATATCGAGCCCCCACTGGGCGAAAGGCCAGGCCAATGGTATTGTCTTCAACGCCGATGCGGGTGCGTGCGGCTTTGTGGCGAATTTTTGGCAGCCGATGCACCTTTTGACTATGTCCTCCGCGTCTTTGAGTGCTGTGGGCCAGTAGAAGCCTGCGCGAAAGGCTTTGGCTACGAGTGATCGACTGCTGGCGTGATGCCCGCAAGTACCTGCATGAATATCACGAAGGATGGCTTGGCCATCTTCAAATGCTATGCAACGCTGGAACATACCTGATATGCTGCGTTTGTAAAGTTCACCGTTGATGACAGTGTATGCTTTAGATCGTCGAGTGACGCGTCTTGACTCTGTGAAGTCTTCGGGTACCTCGCCGCGGAGTATGTATGCGAGGAAGGGTTGAGTCCAAGTTGGCTCGATGAGGAGTACCTCGACTGGTGGGTCCTCTGTGCTAGGTGTTTTGCTCTTGGCTGGTGCGGCTGTGCAGGAGTTGCCGCTTCTTTTTGATTGATCTGTGCTCGATGCGCTCGAAGAAGACACCAGGTGGCACTGGTGCTTTGGTCGCACCAATGTTGGCTAACTTATCTGCTTCTTCATTGCTTTCACGCCCTATGTGCCGCAACTCGCAGCCTTCGAAGCTGCCCTCCATGATGTTGTACAGTCACGGTAGGCGATCATGTTATCTGCGATTGCGTCACAAGCCTTCATTGTTTGCTGCACCACCAATTCGAGTCGCCGTAGATCATCAGTCGAGTGCACCCGAGTGCTTTGGCCATCCTCATGCCATGGATCAGAGCCTCGTATTCTGCTTCGTTATTGGATGGGAACTCGAATCCCATTTGCAGGATGTAGCGGAGCTTGTCGCCTTTTGGTGATATGAGGATGACACCTGCGCCTGCGCCTTCGTTTTTCTTCGAGCCATCAAAGTACATGGTCCAGGAATTGGACACATCTGGTGCTCCTGGGAGCTGAGCTTCAATCCACTCGGTGTGGAAGTCGGGTAAAACTTGTGCTTTGATGGCCTTCGGGTAATCATACTTGATGTCTCTTGGTGCTAGCTCGATGAGCCATTTTGCTACTCGCCCAGTTGCATTGGGGTTTGTGAGGATGTCCCCGATCCCTGAAGTGCTGATTACAGTGATCGGGTGCTCGGAGAAGTAATGCGTCAGCTTCCTTGAGGACATGAACACGGCGTATGCCAGCTTCTGATAGTGCGGGTACCGCTGCTTTGATGTGGAGAGCACTTCACTCAAGTAATAGACTGGACGTTGTATGCTTTGGGCGTGTCCCTCCTCTCTGCGTTCGACCACAGAACAGTGCTCACCACCCTATTAGTTGCAGAGACATATAGGTATAGTGGCTCGCGTTCCCTTGGTGCTACGAGGATTGGAGGGCTTGTGAGGACTCGCTTGAGGTCCGTGAAGGCTGCTTCGGCTTCTGGCGTCCACTCGAACTTATCTGCCTTCTTCATCAGTCGATAGAACGGGAGTGCTTTTTCGCCTAGCTTGCTGATGAATCGACTGAGTGCTGCTACTCTACCCGCCAACTTTTGCACGTCGTGGAGCTTTGAAGGCCTTTGCATCGTCAAGATGGCCTGTATTTTCTCCGGGTCCGCCTCGATTCCTCGAGCTGAGACTAGATACCCGAGGAGTTGCCCGGCTGGCACGCCGAACGTGCACTTCTTCGGGTTGAGCTTGATGTGGAAGCGTTTGAGGTTTGCGAATGTCTCCGCAAGTCATCGAGTAGCGTGCTTTCTTCTCTTGTGGTGATGACGATGTCATCTACATAGACCTGGACGTTTCGCCCAATCTGCTTCTTGAGGCAATCTTGCATCATGCGCTGATAGGTTGCGCCTGCGTTTTTGAGCCCGAAAGGCATTGTGGTGTAGCAGTAGACCCCGAGTGGGGTTATGAACGCCGTTTTTTCTTCATCCTCTTCCTTCATCCTTATCTGGTGGTAACCCGAGTAAGCATCCAGGAAGGACAAGCGAGCGCACCCGGCGGTGGAGTCGACGATCTGGTCGATTCGAGGTAGTGGAAAGTGATCCTTTGGACAGCACTTATTGAGTGCTGTAAAATCTACACACATCCGCAGGATGTCTGTATGCTTCTTCTCTACAAGTACGGGGTTGGCCACCCATTGTGATTTCTTGATCTCTCTGATGAATCCTGCTGCGAGTAGCCTGTCGACTTCGGCTTCGACTGCAGTTCTTTTTGGGCCGGATATGCGGCGCATTGTTTGTTTGACTGGTTTAGCACCTGGAAGTAGCTGGAGAGAGTGCTCGGCGAATTCCCTGGGAATACCTGGCATGTCTGCTGGACACCATGCAAATATATCCCAGTTCTCACGGAGGAATTCGACGAGCGCGCTTTCCTATGCGATAGGCAGACTCGACGAGACATTGACTGTCTTGGTCGGGTCAGTCGGGTGCACCTGATGCGATCTTGTGTCGTTGGTGGCACTGAATGCTCTGTCGACTGCCACCTTTTTGTGCTCTGGCATAAGTGTTCGATCGTTGGAGACCGCTAGATCGCGAGTGTTGCTTCCATGCCAAACATCTCAGAGATTTTGCTGAATTCTCGGTCGCAAGAGTCAGACTTTTGGAAGTTCCCCTTGACTGTGATTACTCCTTTTGGTCCAGGCATCTTCAGCTGGAGGTATGCGTAATGTGGCACCGCCATGAATCGAGCGAACGTCGGGCGTCCAAGTATAGCATGGTATTGTGACTTCCAGTCGACCACTTCGAACTCAATCGACTCTGTCCTGAAGTGGTGCTTGTCCCCGAACGTTACGTCGAGTTGTATGGTGCCCTCTGGGCTTATTGCTTTCCCTGGAACGATACCGTGGAAGGTATTTGAGATCTTGGCAGGTTTTCGACTGACCTGTTCATTTTGCGGAGCGTATCTGCGAAGATGATGTTTATGCCGCTCCCACCATCCATGAAGACCTTGGACATGGCGTAGCCTCCAATTTGCGCGTCGAGTACCAGAGCAGAGTGCCCTGGTCGAACAACCGATGGAGGGTGGTCCTCTTTGCTGAAGCTTATTGTAGTTTCGGCTCCCTTCAAGTATTCTGTTACCGCAGGAGGTGACATGACCGCCATGTTTACCTGTCGAGTGCGAAGTTTTTGCTCCCTGTTGGAAGGTCGACCTTTCTGTATCATGTACATCTGCCCTTGGGGCGGAGGGTACTGTGGTTCGTCCACCCGAGGCACGGGCTGTATGGCACCCGCGAGATTTCCGCCTGGGGCAGGCTGTGGTGGTGGAGGTGGTGCCATCAGAACAGGCACGTTGTTTGGCTGAGGCACGGGTGCAGGTGCTTGTGCGGCTGCTGCCTTTCTGCGATTTACGTAATCAGTCGCCATTTGGTCGAACTCCCTGCAGTTTCTCATCGAGTGGTTGGATCGCAGTTTTCCATCGTCCCCCTTGTACAGGTGGAATCTGCAATCAGCGTCCATCTTTTCTTCGAATGATCGCTCAGATTGTGCCCGTGACTTGCGCCAATCCTTCCTCTTGTAGCTATCACTGCGTTGGCTGTCTCGACGATCATCTCGACTGTCTCGCCGATCATCTCGACTGTCTCCGATCTCTCGACTGTCTCGCCGATCTTCCGACCGTCGGTCGCTTCTGTCCTGATCATTGCGGGGTGTGGAGAACCCAGCCGCCATGAATTCGGGTCTGTCATCGTCGTAATGACGTTTTGAACGTTTGCGCCTTCGGTCGTCTCTGTACGAGTCTCTATGGCTTCGACTGCTATTCTCATGTTTGTCACGGGGTGAGGACCCGCGTGTGGTGCGTGCCATATCCTCTCCATCTGCCCACTCAGTCGCGATCTGCAAGAGGTGGGCTACAGATTTTGGCTTTTGGCGGCCAAGTGCTTCTTTGAAGTCTCGCCTGGCGAGGCCCATGACGAAAGCATCCATGGCCATATCTTCTGAAACCACTCCAACTGAGTTACGTATCTCAGTCCATCGTCTGATGTATGACCTCAACGTTTCGTCTGAACGCTGAACGCAGGCCCGCAGCTCCTCGAATGTTTTCGGGCGCTCACATAGAGGCTCGAAGTTTTTGACGAAATCCCTGCGGAAGTGATCCCACGAGTCGTATGTTGATGGAGGTAGGGCCTTGAGCCAGTCGCGAGCTGTGCCTTCGAGCATGAGTCGTATGTACTGCATGGCTGTAGTGTTGGTGCCCCGCTGGCACGCAACTGCCAGCCTGTAATCTTCCAGCCACCCGGAAGGTTCCTGTCGACCCGTGTACTTGGGCTGTTCGGATGTGAGTTTGAATCCTTTGGGCATCCGTGTCTCGCGGACGCGTCGAGTGAAGCACAGAGCTCCATGTGGCTCAGGCTCTCGATCAGAGTATGAGTCGCTACTGTAAGATCTGCGTGATCTGCTCCTGGACCTGCGCCTTCGCGAGCCGCTTCTTTCCTTCGAGTGGTGGCGACGACCACTGTGATTATGCTCTTCCCGAGGTGCGTCGACTAGGGCACGGTCTCGACTCCCACCTGGAGTTCTTGGAACTTGGCGTATGGCCTTTGCAGCTAAGGCGAGTGATTTGATCTGTTGGCGGTGTAGTTTTGCGTTGGGGTCATCCGCTGGGGGCTTGATTGCCTCCAGGTATGCTGCAGCGGTGTAGAGAGCACCTGCTGCTGTTTTGGGCACCGGCAGTCCTTCCTCGTCGTATGTCATGAAGGAGTTGCCTAAGTTGCGGGTGAGTGCCGCCTTCTCGCCTGGCGAGAGGTGTGACAACCTTGATCTGGTCTGTGTCTGCTCGCCCGGTGGAGCTCAGGGAGAGCTGTCTTCTGCGCGCACTCGACAAGCTAGCTTGCTTTTTGCGTTCTTCGAGTGTGGCTCTTATCTGCTTCAGTCGAAGTGACTCCTGCCAGTTGAAGTACTGGAAGGTCAACATCTCTTCTTGTGTTGCGTCTGCTGGCATCATTGTGCACTCCTTGATGACTTTATCTGCTTTTGCTGCCATCTCAGCAGTGATTGTGAGGTTGTGGCTCCGTCCGGCATAGTGACTGTGCACGGGAATTCTGTAGGCCTGCGACTGGCCGCAGTTCTGATGTTTCTGCGGCGATGGCAATAGACCTGTGGGGTATGACCCGAGGGCATATGTATGTACTTTCGAGTCCCGTCATGGACTCGACATCTTCATCGAGGCTCATGTCTGAGCCTGTATGTTCATCGAGTGGTTCGTCTGGACGGATCTCGCAGTCGACGTCTTCGTCGCCTATGCCCATCTCGGCGTCGGCGAGGTTGTTATGAGTCTCGAAGTCGAGGTTGTTGTTGGCGCAGATCTCGGAGTCGACGTGGTTGTCGATATGAGTTTCGAGGTCGTCGAAGTCGCTGAGGGAGATCCCGCAGTCGAAACTATCCTCGAGTGGGAGATCCAGCTCGGGATCGTTTGTGCGGTATGCTGATTCGGCCTCCTCGCCCTGGAGCTCTTCAATGAGCTCGCGCATCTCTCGTGTGGACATGGTTGTTGCAGACGAACAAGCTTGGAGGGTCGACGATGGTATGGACACAGTGAGGGATCCGCAGTCGAAGGAGCCGCAACCGATGGAGCCTCGGGTGCGAAAGTCGCGAGTTGGCGTGGATCCGTCAAGTCCTGCACACCAAGCTTGTTGACGAAAAAATTGAACGAACCAACGGTTAAACCCAAACCTGACTCGAGATCGGAGAAGGCCTCCTGGAATCCTGGCGAGTGTGGCTCGAAATCCATCAGAGGATCCGATGTGCTTTTTGCGGGTGAAGCTGGCGTGTTGCCGTTTGTCGAGTGAGCCGAGTTGCCGTGTGCCGCCTGAGTCGGCGAGTTCTGGTTTGTCGATGCAGCCGGCGAGTTGCCGTTTGTAGATCCGATCGGCGAGTCGCCGTTTTCCGATGGAACCGAAGAAACCGCGAGTCCAGCACTATTCTTTCCCACAGACGGCGCCAATTGACGAGGTGTACCCTCATCAAATCCCATGGTTAAGGACCTAGGGTTGAGATTATGGGGAGAGAACGTGGTAGTACTGGTAGTTTCGTCGGCTGACAAGCAGAGGCAAAGATTTACCCAGGTTCAGGCCCCTCGGGTGGAGGTAAAGACCCTACTTCCTGCTTGTCTGGTATTGATTGTGGATTATGCGATTACAGGGGAGCTCCGGCGAGTTGATGATCTCGCAAGAGCTTTGGTGGTTCGAGTATGGCTTGGTCCCAGATCGGTACCCCTCCCAGCCTTTAAATAGGCTGGGTCTCGGGAGTTTGTAACCGACCTAGTTTACACGTAAGGAAAGCCTAAACCGACTATGCCTATGTCTAGTCTTGGAGGGTACTCCATCTTCTTGGGCCTCTTGTCTTGGGCTTCGAGTAGGCTCTTCGATATTGGGCCTTAGTCGTCACGTGCACCAGGTACCCTCATGATAGGGTACCCAATATGTATACCATGTCACCACCAGTCGCACCACCACCAAAGCAGATCGCCCCAACTCCGCAGCTCCTCTCCTCACCACCACGGCCGGAAGGAGGAGCAAGGAAGGAAGAGGAGACCGAAGAAACACTTCCACAACCTCCCCGGCGTCACCGCCGGAACGGGGAAAGGAATGGGAAGACTTATTCCGACACGTCGTGGCCATCGCCACGTCTTCGAAGCCGACGCCCGGAAACAGAGAAACTAGACCTAACCTAACTATCTACAGGCACGATGAGATCCCGGAGCTCCCCTCCACTCACGACGCCGAAACGGCGACCGGAGGCGAAGGGGAGAAGCGGATTCGCCGGCGAGGACCGAACTTTGGTCGCCTCCTCTGTCGCCTCTCCCAAACAGTAGCAGGGAAAGGATAAGGGAAGCGCCTTGGCGTATTAGTAGTTTGCTCTGCCTAAATTTACTACTACTCCCTATGATCCTAGATGATTGTCGCCAGTGAGGTAGGATTTGTACGTAGCTAGTTTCTTTTCTACGACAATTATACGGATCGGAGGTAGTACTTCAAAATCTTGGATGATGTGTGGCGGTGCGGCGAGTTATATATATATAGCCATTGAGCATTGCAGGTCAACTTTTCATGCACAAACGACACCACATGCCTCGTAAACCACGGTATACTGCCCTACTGCGTCTTGGCGCCACGGCTGCCACGCCTGGTGTGCGGGCGAGATGGTGGTGTCTGGAGGCAGATGAATGGCGATGTGATGCTTAGAGCATCTCCACCGGGGGCCTCCAAATTCGTGTCCGGCACCCAGACCAATTGGGGGGTGCCGGACATGTGTCTGCCCATGTTTTCGACCGCGCCCACAGCGGCGCACCCCAAACGTCCGCCCACCAAACGCAAGCAAATCATCGAACACCTTGCGGGCGGCGGATTTTATTAAACGATATTTAACAAACTTACAATATGAATCTAAACAAGATTTAATAAACTAAATCTAAACCGCCGGGAAGAAGATGCGAACCAAGCGCCACGGGATCATCAAGAAACTTGCATGCCTCGATGATCTGTGTCGCAGCAGTGGAACATGGGGTTCCCTGATGCTGCCAAAGTGGGTCCTCCGCTGGGGCCCACCAAGAGATGGACAAGGCAAGGAGTCAAGTACAGCAGATGGGTTAGCCCATCTGCCTCAAGGACACACGACAAGTTCGACATCAAGTCTCTGCGGCTAAGGACCAGGTGACCTTCGGGTCACCCCCTCGCCCGGAGAACCAGGCAAGACACCCGCGGGTCCATGCTCCGGCAGGAGGCCAGGCGCATCCCGGGTATCCATCCGTACCATAGAGAGGATAAGATCGCCAGCTCGTCGGAAGCTGGTGGAAGACTTGGGCGTCAAGATGAAGGCCGCGCCCTGGTGACGTTGCACGAGCGTAGTTGGTGGGGCGGACAGGCTTTGTCCGTCCCACCTTTTCCAAGGGCGGACGACCACGCCGCCCTCCTCAGAACGCTTGGAGGAGAGAGTGCCACGTCTCCTCCAAGGACGCTGAGGGGTTTTCCGCCAAGACCCCTCACACCTCGCGCGTGCCCATGTCGGATCCCCTTAGCCTATAAAAGGAGGACCATGGCACCGACGAGAGAAGGAAGAAAAGAAAAAGATAGAAGCAAGCTAGAGGTCGGCAAGACTGACTAGGGTTTGGAAGGTAGAGAGAGAGGTGATCTCCTTAGGGCAGGATCTGCTCTTCGTCTACTCCGGCCGATACTCTGCCGGGTTCACCCCAGAACACCCTTGTACACCACACCATGATGAACCTCTCAATCCAGACATGCAGGAGTAGGGCTTTTAGCCTCCGGGCGGCCTGAACCTGGGTAACTCTGTGTGTCCTGCTGTGTTGCTTGATCTCTCCCTCTCGACGAAGAACTTGGCGTCCTTGCTCCCGGGTAAGGCGTCTTCCAGCCTCCTTCGCGCCCCGTGCCGAACCTAAAAGGGGGGTATCGTCTACTCCGGTGTCCATCACCCGAGACACGATATCTGGCGCGCCAGGTAGGGGGCGCAAGCGCTGGATTCGTCTTCTTCTTCATCGATCTCAAGTTCGTCGTCAAGTTCATCGTCAGTTCTACATCGTGCGCTTCGTCCGAAGCCATATCTGATCGAGCTCTCGACCGTTCAGGACCTTCATCGAGCTCTGCGATCGCGGCAGGTTCGACAGCCTCTTTCTCGTTCGTTGTGGAAGTTGCACTGAACTATTCTTCTCCAGCAAGGTCATCTACACCATCCGGCCAAGGTAGACTGTCGCCTCATCGGCGAGCAGGAAAAATGTCAGGAGCACGGGAGGACCTTGGTGAGCCAGCCAATCAGTCAAGCCGGAACAGCTGGGGGCTAGGGGAGGCTTTGGGTGCAGCTCGAGCGCTTCTCTTCTTCCACCAGATCAGTGCAAGGACGATCCTCGTGCGAAGGCATGGGTCGCTAGCTTGGAAAGTCTGCTAACTACGCTCACCAATGCCACGCTCCCGTATTTCTACACCAACCGTCGATGTCGGCACTACCGTCCTGCACCGGCGCCGCCGAAGGAAGTGCGTCCAGAAGATCCTCACGGCAAGAGGCCCATGAAATCTCTCCACGAAGGCACTGGTCAGAGCTCCAATCCCCGGCGCTCCCGGGAAGAAGTGGAGGGTCGGGAGGGCCCACACCTCCGAGCCTGCTGCACGCCCTACCCGGCGACGTCCTCGACCTCTATCACCTGGAACAAGAAACGGGGGAGTCGACCGCATTCCCCAGCTGATCTCAGAAAAGTCTCCGTACTCGCCGTCTTCCACGTTAACGTCCGCAACCTGAAGATGCGCGAGAAACTGAGCCTCCACGCCGTGGACACGCTGGAGGATCTGTGGAGCATGGCTGACCGATGTGCCAGGGAAGAGGAAGCTCTCAACCTTCCTCCCCGCCAGGCTCGCTGAAACGTGTCATTGCAGATGTACCGGAAGAATCACATTACCAATCCAAGAGCTCATGAGATCAATAAAAGATAAGTGCTCCTTGAGCAAATCCTCTCTGTGTACAAGACTTCTATTTCGCGGGTATAAAACATGTGTAAAAAATCGGGAACGTGGCTCGACGTCGAGCGAGCATCATGGGGTAGCGACTCTCCGGGGGTAAAAAGCGGTGCGAGACTGATACCTCCCAGGAACGTGCGTGCCAACAGAGTGAGCGGCCTTCTGGGAATCGGTAGGGCTTGTGAGCGCATTCCTGATCGGTCAGGGCCTCACAGGTACGCTTACATCCCCGAAGGACCCCTCAGAAAGACGTGGAGACAGTAAAAACATGCTAAGCTCAGTAAAAACGCTCGCAAAGTGGAGTAGCAAAGCAAGTCTTAGCATATTACAGCCAAGTTTTGGAGTCAAGCATGAAATCTGACTCAGAGTTTTATTACATTTGGGGCACGAGGTGCTCAAATGTCTCGCAGGAAACCTAGCGGCGCGGGAACATCTTCATGGCAATTGCGGTCGCAGGAGCGTTCACCGCCTGACGGGAGTCTTCGGAAGGGGATGATGCCGCGAAATTCGGCATGACGGTGCCCGGGTTGGCCTCCCGGAGCGCCGCCATCACAGAAGTTGCTGTCAGCTTACTCGCCTCATGCTTGTCGCAAGCTAGCTGGCTGGCCATCTTGTTCTTGAAGGATCGAACATCGGCAGCAACCTTTGCAATGAACTCTGCGACGGGGGGCAAGCTCTGGCAATTCGGCTCCAACTCTGGAAGTGCAGTGCCCAGTTTCAGCCGCTCTACCCGGAGCGTAGCTTCTCGGCAGGCCTCCACAATCTTGACAAGACCTTCCTGGTTGGAGCGGCGAAGCTCCGACAGTTCAGTTGACGCCTGGGAGTTGGCCTGGGCCAGCTCCTGGTTGTTCTCTTTCAGTCTCGCAAGCTCGTCACTCCGCGTCTTAATAGACTCTCCGAGCTCAGATATCTTCTGGCCATCTTTCTCGGCCTGCTGTTGCAAAGCGCGGACGGGACTCTTGCTCCTGGTGGAGGGACTTCTTGATATCCTCGATTATCTGATTGTTCTCCTCCTCCTTGTGCTGGCGGCTCTTGATCTCCTTGTCCTTGGCCTCGAGCGCCTCCCGATGGAGGTCAGTAGCTTCTTTCAGACGTCGTTCCGTGTCCTGCTCCAGCTGCAGCTTCTGGCTTTCCAAAGACTTGATCTTCTCCGCCATCTCGCTCTCCCGGGACGCCAATTGATGTTCCTTCTCCGCCATAACCGATCGCGTCGGTTGTATTCAGCTTTCCGCTCAGCACCTTTCTGCTCAAGGGCCTCACGCAGGCTGGAGACTTGAACCGCGAGGCGGTTGAGTTTGCCCATCCCTCTTTGGATCAGATCCTCGGCTTTTCCAATCACCTCCACGATGGCCGCCTCGCGACCTCTGAACTCCTCTTCCAACTGACGCATCCCACGGAGGATGGCGTCCATGGCGTTCTCACCACTGATAATGATCTGGGGAGCCACCTCCGATGAGCTCCCTGGGGCACTGGCAGCTTTCGAGCGCTTGGCAGCAAGATCCTCCTTGATCCTCGTCAACTCGGCGATTTCTTCACTGGCTCCGGAATCCGTGGAGAAGTTGGTGAACGTCCTCAGAACCTGCCCGGTCATCAACGAGCTCTCCAGCAAGTCCAGGGAGACCTCGGTACCGGCGCGTCATTGCGATTTTGGCCAGGAGCAGGAGCCATAGTCTGGGTCCCAGCTGCGCGAGAGCTGGGCGCGCCTTTGGACACCTCTTGGCCATCCGAAGGAGTAAAGTAGGGTGGTTTCTCTTTGGCTGGCAACGCCCAGCAGGTCACCCGGGGAAAAGGCATTCGCCACAGAAGCTTCTGGAAGCAAGAGAACGTCAGGTCTATTGGAGATTTGGAACAAGAGCAGCATGCCCCTTGAACCTGAGTATACTGCTTGTTCCGGCAGGCTGGCGCCGGGACCTTCTCTAGGGTGGGCCGGGGAGGCCACAGTCGCGCTCCCCCACCCACTCCCGCGACGACCGTCGACTTCCGCCATGGGGGGAGGGAACATCCCTCCGCCGCAAGCTCCGAAGCTGGTAGCGGTATCATCTTCCGCTGCGTCGCGCCGCCTCTTGCTGGCCTCCAGGGAGAGTGAGCCCTACACGACACACGGTCACTTTCCTTGGAGAGAAAGAGAAAATGCGAAGAAATGTAAAAGTTTTGGGAAGGCTTACTCCCAGGCGCGCTTGCTCCCCAAAGGCACCGGCAAATCCGCAGACCCGGCAGAAGAGGCGTGGGGGCTATGTTGATGCTCGCCGGAGAAGTGACTGGTCCGCCACAGGAGGCGAACGGTGGGGAGACACCCTTGGCCGTGGGGCCAAGACAAAGTCGGCTGCGGCGGTCCCCGCTTCCATGGGGTCGCCCTCGCCCTCGCCGCCTACCAACTCTGCGGACGGGAAAAGGATGCTCGCCCCCGGGTCGCGGACCACGGTGGTCTCCGGGGAGCGGCGCGGGGAGGATTCTCCTCTTCCGCGTCCTCACGCCAGTGTCATCTTCATCGCCATCCCCGTCGTCACCATCGTCCTCATCTTCGCCGCCGACATCATCACCAGTGGCGGCCTCGTTACCGTCGCCGCCATCTTCGTCGTCAGAGCTGGCGGATTCCTCCTCGCAATCCTCTTCTTCGCTCTCCTCTTCAAACTCGAGGAGTTCTCCTTCCTCGTCAGAGCTGGAGGGAGCCTTGGCCTTCCGGGTTGACGTCTTAGCGGCTTGGGCCCAAGTATCAGGGCGGCCCACAATTCCGAGGGCATTGCAAGTCGGCATTGACTCCAGAATCTTTGCCTTCTCCGGGTCATCGCACAGGGACCGGAATCCAGCCGGCAGCTCGTATTCGACGTCCCGGGTAAACATCCCGGTCATGTTGCGCCGGAGAAGGGCGCGATCCATGTCAGAATTCCTCAGGCGAGATGGGTCCCGGGGACCTGGAAGTTCCAAGCTGGGTGTGGCCGCTCCTGCAGAGGCGCCAGACGATTGCGAAGGAAGTGGACAACAATGGCAGCTCGGAAACCCCTTTATCACGAGGAGCTTGAACGCTCTACCGCGGCCGAAAGGTCGTCGTCCTGGAGGCTGACACAGTTCCAGGTCTCCAGGCTCACCGGATGTTCCGTCGGTTCCTCCAGGAGTGGCAGAGCTTCTGGCACCTCAACCAAGAAACCAGCGTTGTCTCCACTCATCCAAGTTGGACTTGATTGGCAAGTAAGGGTATTCTCGCTTGACTTCGGGCGAAAGCAGAAGGTGACGCCGCCCCCATCTAGCCATCCTTCAATGCGTGGGTAGAAGAAGTGGCGGAACAGAGCCACGGACGTCATCACCCCGACAAATGCCTCGCAAGCATGGGCGGAAAACCGTCAAATCCAAGATCGCGCCTGGGGTTAGATGCAGAAGCTTTAGCCCGTACGCGCGCAAGATCTCCAGAAAGAAATCCGAGAAGGGAGGAACGAGTCCCATCATCATGAAGCCATCAAAGATTGGGATCTGCCCAGGCGCCCTGGTCTCCGAAGGTGGGAAAAACCTTCGTCGGCACTAGGGCGGGAGCTCCAGGCGCCTTGTCAGATTCCTTCACTCCGAGGTGCTTGCTTTCCGCATCATCTCGGTGCTGTCAGCATAGTGCTTGGGAACAAGGCCTGCTGTCTGCGAAGCTCAGCCCGCTCGGCGCCGCGCTCCGACCTCCGCCGCGCCCTTACAGATCTGGGAGACAGCTCCTGCCTCAAGAGTGAAGACTTGCTAGCCCTCTTCTTCCGAGCCGCAACCTTCAATCGCGCCATTGAAGCGGAAGGAAAGCTGCAGCGGCAGACGGCAGAGGCGGCGGCTCGAAACTGGAAGAAGGAGATGGGAGCGGTGGCGGCGACTTGGGGATTTCGAAAGATTTGGGGAACACTGCCGCAACACAGCGAGGTGTGACTCATAAGGCTTCCCATGCGTCACGTCGCGGCCCCATTACTCCGACTGACACGGGGATCGAGGGGGCGTTCCGCTTCAAGCGCTCCCTCCCGTTGGATTCAAGATAGACGTTGGCCGTCCGTGCGAACCACAACGTTCGCCACGACCAAGTCCAAGAGAAACTCGGGGGCTCGTCTCTACTTCGCCCTGGCGAGCCCAGGCAAAGCAAGCAAGGCGCGGGCACCCACTTTGGCCAACTCTTTGGCCATAGCCCGACAGCAACTGAAGCAAGAGCCGTCGGGACCATGCCCGGGGGCTACTGTCGCAGAAGTGGAACATGGGGTTCCCCTAATGCTGCCAAAGTGGGTCCTCGCTGGGGCCCACCAAGAAGATGGTCAAGGCAAGGAGTCAAGTACAGCAGATGGGTTAGCCCATCTGCCTCAAGGACACCGACAAGTTCGACATCAAGTCTCTGCGGCTAAGGACCAGGTGACATTCGGGTCACCCCTTGCCCGGAGAACCAGGCAAGACACCCGCGGGTCCATGCTCCCGGCAGGACGCAGGCGCATCCCCGGGTATCCATCCGTACCATCGAGAGGATAAGATCGCCAGCTCGCCGGAAGCTGGTGGAAGACTTGGGCGCCAAGATGAAGGCGCGCCCTGGTGACGTTGCCACGAGCGTAGTTGGTGGGGCGGACAGGCTTTGTCCGTCCCACCTTTTCCAAGGACGGACGACCACGCCGCCCTCCTCAGAACGCTTGGAGGAGAGGTGCCACGTCTCCTCCAAGGACCGCTGAGGGGTTTTTCCTGCCAAGACCCCTCACACCTCTCGCGTGCCCATGTCGGATCCCCTTAGCCTATAAAGGAGGACCATGGCACCGACGAGAGAAGGAAGAAAAGAAACCAAGATAGAAGCAAGCTAGAGCTCCGGCAGGACTAGACTAGGGTTTGGAAGTAGAGAGAGGTGATCTCCCTAGGGCGATCTGCTCTTCGTCTACCTCCGGCCGATACTGGCGGGTTCACCCAGAACACTCTTGTACACCACACCATGATGAACCTCTCAATCCAGACATGCAGGAGTAGGTCTTTTAGCCTACGGGCGGCCTGAACCTGGGTAACTCTGTGTGTCCTGCTGTGTTGCTTGATCTCTCTCTCTGTCGAGTCTCGACGAAGAACTTGGCGTCCTTGCTCCGGGTATGGCGTCTTCCAGCCTCCTTCGCGCCCCGTGTCGAACCTAAAAAGGGGGTATCGTCTACTCCCGGTATCCGTCGCCGAGACACGATAATCTGGTTTCGCGGCGCGTGGTGGACTCTGATCTACCCATGGCGGCCTCCACGACGGAGGGTGCGGCCGATGACAATTGAAAGTCTTCGGTGACCGTGACGCTGCCGTCGTCGTGGAAGATTCGCCTGCAATTGCTGGCGCAGGTGGTAGCGGCGCGTCGTCGTCGTCGTCAGAATTGACCCATTCCGGCGGTGGCTCCCGCATGCCGGCCGGGAGGAAGAAGCTGCCTCGTCGCGCCTCGTACTCTGCCTCCACCGTCCTGTCCCAGTACGGCGCCGAGACGACATTACTTAGGGTCGCGTCGCTCCTCCCACGACATAGCTGTCCGGCAGAGGTTGATGTAGTCCACGCGAGCCTGCCCGCTGAGACGCGGCGCCACTGGCACGTTGACGATGTTCGTAACCCACCCCTCCGGTAAGGTGACGCCGGGCTCCAACGGGGTGTTGTTGCGGATGTTGAGCCGCGCTTCCTCCTCCGACAGCATGGTCCGAGGCGGCATGTTCTGTCGAGGGGCTACCCCCGGGTAGGGTCATGGTGTGGTATAAGCAATGTCCCAGGTGTGGGCCAGGTTACTGTACAAGCCGACATTACCTGGACCTCAGAAGTGACCAGGGTGTGTTGTTGGTGCAACCGACATAGTAAACCGAAGTAACCCGAGCCCAGAGGAGGCCGAGTTATGAGGTTGGTACTAACCGACGTATACTCGCCCTGTTATACTGACCGAGATATGGGATCCGAGATAAGGTATCCGAGGTATGCTGACCGACATATTTATGTCGGTATCCTCTAGTCTTCTGTTACGTGCAGGATGAGGTGAACATAGAAGGAGAATCCGACATATCTATGTCGGAACAGACGAGGCGAGGCGCCCTAGTGTCGGAGAGCAGTCAATGCTCTGTCACATCCCGTCTGGCACGGGAGCGTCTGGCACGGAAGCGCCTGACACGGAGGTGCAGGAGGAGCGAGGTGACAGGACTTACCTAACCGCCGACGCGGGACATCCGGGGAAAAGGCTACGAGATAGGCATGGTCATGCCGTGTCTTGTCTCTAGTAGAGGGTACATTCTAGGTGTACCGCAGTGCTGCAGGAGATTGGCATGTCACGTCCTGTCTCTGACAGGAGTGCCATCATGACCTATCTTTGGCATGGCTACAGTGCACCGAGAGGGGTACTTCCGTAACTCAGTTTAGCCTATAAATAGGACTTCACCCCTCCTGCGTGAGGGACGATGCATTGGGACTCATTTCCCCTTCAGTTTCATCTTCATCCTTGAGCTCTTCTCCATTGTTGAGGCATACAGCTCGAGGAGCACTTTGTACTTGTGATACCTCGGATATACAGAGAGAGATAGGCAGGAGTAGGGGTGTTACCTCCTCACGAGGGCCCCGAACCTGGGTAGTTAGCGGTGTGTTCGTGTGCTAGTGTGCTTTTCTGTGTGTGCTTCTTAGCGCGCTAGCCCTCTCCCGGATCCACCAGCGTCCATCGGCCCACTCTTAGCCATCCTATGGCATCTGCCGTGATACCACCACGAGTTGGCGCCCACCGTGGGGCAGCAGCGACGTGGCTGGGGTAATCATCCGGACGGGTTCCATCATCGACTCCGGTGAGCGCGTCGTCTGTGGGCTCATCTGCAAGCTCGGCTCGCTGAACTTCATCAGCGACAATGCGGGATGCTTCGGCAGCAGGCCGTTCCCGACGAATGGCTGCCTCATCAGCTTCGGCGCCTTTGTGACCTACGTCGCCACCGAGGTTGTCTGCAAGTACCCCGAGCAGATGCTTGTGGCCGAGGATCCTCCTGCTGTCTGTGCGGCTCGCGGCCGGCGTAGCGCTCGCCCCGGGAGCTGCGCAAAGGTCATGATGACCGGCACTACGGGTGGTGCGGTAGAGGAGAAACCGGCACAGGAGAACCCGGCAAAGGAGATGCCGGTAATCCTGCCCCCAAGGCCACCAGATCGGCGAAAGTGCCGCTGGAGAGGAGGGAGAACCTCCGCGACCAGGCCGGTACATCCGATGTACCGGTCAGGCCGGCTCATCTCGGGGAGATAATCGAGAAACTGGCTGTGCCGGTAGCTGCCGGTACAGATGCTGCCGAAAATGGAGGCAGAGTTGGAGTCATGTCGGCAGAGCTTACATCAGGAGGCTCTCGAGATGGCCGAGGTGAGGAGAGAGTTCGGGATAACTCTCCGTGAGTATAACCAAGCACATGGTTTAACCCCGGTAGCTGTTCGTCCTAGTCGCATAGAGGATGTGCGTAAGAGGGGTAAAGCCCTCAATGCCGAGATTGCTAGAGATGATAGATCTAGTTCCAGTAAGACTCCTAGTAACTTGTCAGTCGAGAAGCCGAAATATAGTTCCCGTGCAAAAACTCTTAGAGCTGCCGAGGCAGCAAGAGCCGAGTTATCAGGCTTATCCGGAGAAGCTCTCCGTAGGCAGCAAGACCAAGTTAATGAGTTGGTAGCTGTGGCTACCCGGCAGAATGAGGCCTATCGCAAGGCTAACACAGTTGCAGTGGGTCCGGGATTGTTCACTCGGCTAGGGGAGCCAGTGGATCTAAGGGGCAAGCTTCATCACCGCAAGACGGTGGAGATCGGGACCGGAGTGTAAACTCCGGTAAGAACAAGCAGATACAGGCGTATGATCCGGCATATGCCGGAAAACAGTTAGTTGGGCGAGGCAGTGCCGGCCGGGGTAAAAGCAATCCCGGTCCGGGAGGTCCAGCTGCCGGAGTAGTTAACTCGGCTGGCCGAGGCTATACACCTCGGTATCCGACACGAAATCTCGCCCAGCAGCAGCAAAATGTCGAGCATGTCCAGCAGCCACAAGGTGTTGACCAGGTGGCTAACCGTTATGATGATGGTTACTCGGCTATGGAGAAAGCCGGGTATCCGAGATATGAAGGTGCACTGGGATCCCGGTTGGGACCTCGCCAGTTGTCACCAAATGATGCACGCTACAAGTTGGACATGATCTATATGTCCGAGATGCTGGAAGAGCAAGGTCCACCTGGCCCTGCATGCTTTGGACCTCGGATCATGAGGGAGCCACCGGTGCGGCACTTTCAGTTGAATCGAGGCGCAAAGACATATGACGGCAGTACTAAGCCGGAAGACTGGCTGACAGATTATGTGTCGGCAGTGCATATCGCGGGAGGAAACCGCCGATGGGCGGTGAGGTATATCCCGCAAATGTTGGAAGGGCCAGCCCGGATCTGTCTGAACAACCTGCGAGAGGGCAGCGTTGATTGCTGGCTGGACTTTGAAGAAGCATTTGTTAGTAACTTCTCCAGCACATACAAGAGACGAATCGTCCTCAACAGCTTGCGATGTGCAAGCAGAGGGATAATGAAACTGACCGGGATTACTTGACCCGGTGGAGTACTATTCCTGTGAAGGAGTTGTGGAGGCGCAGGCCATATCTTGGTTTGCCCAGGGGTGCCGACACGGCTCCATGCTCTGGCAGAAGTTGCAGAGGGAGATGCCGGCCACCCTGGCCGAGACAATCCGGATTGCTGATAGCTATGCACTGGGTGATCCGATGCAGCCCTTGATGAACTCGGTGGAACCGAGTATAAGATACCCGGTGAATAACAGACCCGGGCTAGTCAGTATGGCTCAAACCAGGTTACCGAGGTAAACCAAGACCAAACAGATGGCTGCAGTAGCCAGCGTCCGAAGAACAACGGCCCAGCATGGGGCCAGAATCAAGAAGGGAAGAAGCCATGGAGTGACCAGAAGCAGTCCTTCACTTATGAGGCTATGTTGGATGGACCTTGCAGTTTTCACACCCAAGACATCCGCAGGCCGGCGAACCATACAACTCGACAGTGCAGCTGGTATCAGCGCACAAGGGGGGAAGGAGCTAGAGCCGGAGGAAATCAGGCGGGGGCACCTCAGAGAATTCCGCCGAGGCAAAACTTACCGCTCACCGGAGCAAATGCTATCCCGGTGAATCCGCCCGCTCAGAGGCAAGCAGATCCGAAACCTGTGAATCAGGTGAATGTCGGAGGAAACAACAACAATGCTGGTCCCAGTAGGCTGGGAGAGTATCCCCAGGGAGATTACAGAGAAGCTCATCAGAGCTATGTGGTCTTTGTGACAGAGCCAACTGACAAGAAGAGCTTACATCGGCGTGCACTGGAGGTGAACGCAGTTATGCCGGCAGTACCAAGTATATGCACTGGTCCGAGCAAGAGATCAATTGGAGCAGAAGGGATCATCCCCGAGTTATGCCAACTCCGGGAGGTTATGCATTGGTGGTGGATCCGACATTCTTTGGACCCACCATCAATGTCCGGTTCACCCGAGTTCTCATTGAAAATGGGAGTGCTATCAATATCATGTATCGAGACACCATGGTGAAGATGGGTATCTCGGCAAATATGTTGCAGCCGAGTTCTACGACCTTCCATGGCATAGTGCCGGGTGTCTCCTGTGCACCTATGGGCAAGATTTGGGTGGATGTGTTATTCGGCACAAGGAAAACTGCCGAACTGAAAGCATCCAGTTTGAGGTAGTGGACCTCGAAAGTCCATACCATGCTTTACTCGGCAGGCCTGCACTGTCCAAGTTCATGATATCAACCCATGTGGGTTACCTCAAGATGAAAATGCCAGGTCCTAATGGCATCATCACCATCTCGGGTGATTACAAGCGTGCACTGGAGTGTGCCTCGGCTGGATCGTGCTTGGCCGAGTCACTGATTATCGCTGCAGAGAAGAAGATCCATGAAGTGGTGGCACTGGCTCAGTCCGCGCAACTCGGCATCCCGGGTATGGCTAACCCGGAGCAGAATGCGACTTTCGAGGTGCCAAAGGAGACCAAGAAGATCAACGTTGACCCGGCGTTTCCGGACCACAACGCCATCATTGGTACCGGGTTAACAGAGAAATAGGACGGTGAGCTCAGTCACTTCCTCCGTGAGTCACCCCGGCACAAAAAACCAAAACCGAAGCCCGAACCCGAAAAGACCGGGACCGAAACCGAAATACCCAGAATTTCGGGTAACCGAAATAATATCGGTCCTGAGAATCAGGTAACCGAAATAATATCGGTCTGTTCGGTTATCATGAGCTGAGGACCGAAATGACCGAAGGGACCGAACTAGCGATGTGAATTAGACATTTAGGCCCAACTCGTGTACTCTAGCATGTAGCACAGCCCATCGAGGCCTAGTTCCCTACTTCTTTTCCCCCAATTTCAGCACTAGCGCTCGTTTCCATGACCTAACTCCATCCCGCCGCTTGTTTCCCTAGAATTTTGTGGTACGCATACGCATCCATCCATCTTGCCGCCTGCAACCAACGACCTCCATCCATTCTCTGCCTCCTCCCATGTCTACTAGAACAAGAGATTGTGTTGCTGTTTTTTTGTAGATGACATTTGAACATGAGGATGAGCTGAAGGAATATAACTATGAGGATGAGCTAAATATAACAAGAGATTGTGTTGCTGTTATTTCCTTTTTTCGGTCTATTTGGTCATGACCGAAGACCGGACCGAAAAGACCGAAGACCGAATACAAAAAGACCAAAAAGACCGGCTGTAATTCGGGTAGCGTTTCTAGATGACCGAAATGTTGGATAACCGAAAAGACCGGACCGAGCAAACCAAACAGACCGAACGCCCGGGGTGATCCGTGAGAACCGGGATATCTTTGCATGGTCTAATCAGGACCTGCCAGGTGTTCCGAGGGAGTTGGCTGAGCACTCATTGTTCGTTAGACCGGATATGAAACCGGTGAAGCAACCTATGCGACGTCTCTCGGATGAGAGGAGAAGGGTGATAGGCGATGAACTGGCTAGATTACTTGCATCTGGTTTCATCATGGAGGTGCTGCACCCGGACTGGTTGGCTAACCCGGTCCTGGTGGAAAAGAAAAAAGATGACCCGAATGTGGCCATTGTGTGGCGCATGTGTATTGATTTCACGAACTTGAACAAGGCATGTCCTAAGGATCCATTCCCGCTGCCTCGGATTGATCAAGTGATCGATTCCACAGCCGGGTGTGAGCTGTTATCCTTTGTAGATGCATATTCTGGTTTTCACCAGATACCGCTGAATCCTGTTGATCAAATGAAAACTGCTTTTATTACCCCATACGGGGATTATTGCTACCGTGTCATGACATTTGGTTTGAGAAATGCTGGTGCTACTTACCAGAGATGTATGTAAAAATGCTTGCATGATCAAATAGGCAAAAATGTGCAGGTGTATGTCGATGACATCGTCATCAAGTCTAAGGAGAAATCCACTCTGATTGATGATCTTCGAGAAATATTTGCGAATCTAAGGAAATTCCGGATAAAACTTAACCCGGACAAATGTACATTTGGTGTGCCGGCAGGCAAGTTATTCGGTTTCCTCGTATCGAGCCGAGGTATCGAGGTGAACCCGACAAAAATCCGTGCTATTGATAGCATGAGGTTACCGACATGTCTCAAGGACGTGCAGAAATTCACTGGATGTTTGGCATCCTTAAGTTGGTTTGTTAGCAGGTTGGGAGAAAAGACCATTCCTTTGTATCAGCTCATGAAGAAAACCACCCACTTCGTGTGGACCCCGCAAGCAGATGCGGCGTTCACCGAGCTAAAAAAGGTGTTGGCAACTGCGCCGATACTGGCCTCACCATTACCCAAAGAGCCGATGTTGCTCTACATTGCAGCCACAAACCGGGTTGTGAGTGTCGTATTAATAGTGGAGCGAGAAGAAGATGGCAAAACTGTGCAAAGGCCGGTATATTACCTGAGCGAGGTGATCTCGTTATCCAAGCAAAACTATCCTCACTACCAGAAGATGACATATGGTGTCTATCTGGCTGCTAAGAAGTTGAAACATTACTTCCAAGAGCATTCAATCACCGTGGTATGTGAGGCTCCTATCTCGGAGATCATTGGGTGTAAAGATGCAACTGGCCGAATAGCCAAGTGGGCCATCGAGGTGTCCCCTTACACTCCTCACTATGAAAGAAGAGATGCCATTAAGTCTCAGGCACTGCCGGATTTCCTGGTGGATTGGGCCGAAATGCAATATGAGCCACCATTGCCTGACTCCAATTACTGGAGAATGCACTTTGATGGTTCCAGGACGAAAATTGGTTTAGGTGCCGGGGTAGTACTTACCTCGCCTAAGCAGGATCAACTGAGATATGTGTTGCAGATTCATTTTGCGGCATCTAATAATGTGGCCGAGTATGAGGCACTTGTTCATGGGCTCAATGTGGCCAAGGAAATTGGTATTCGCCGGATAGAATGTTTCGGAGACTCGGATCTGGTGGTGCAGCAAGTCTCGGGAAATTGGGATGATTTAGACGCCAACATGGCGTTATATCGGTTTCATGTCCAGAAGATCTCGGGGTTCTTTGAAGGTTGTGAGCTCACGCATATACCTCGGGCAGAAAATGAAGCCGCCGATGTACTGTCCAAGGTAGGTTCATCTCGGGATCCAATTCCACCCGGCATAGCCTTGGAGCATTTGAGGAAGCCATCAATCAAACCATCGCCCGAATCCGAGTCAATCTTTATCCCGAAGAAACCGGAGTCTGAGGCTGTTCCCATGGACGTCGACGTCGGATGCATTTGGGAAAACCCGAGGACTGCTTGGCAGAACCCGGGGACTGCTTGGCAGAACTCGGGGACTGGTTACTCAGTTTCGGAGGAAGCAATGTCGGTTGATCTCATGGAGGTGGATGATCCGGTCTTTTCGGTGCGTCCTGTGCCGGAGTGGGCACAACCAATAATGGCGTATATGATGGACGGGAGTTTGCCAAGTAATGAAGTTGAGGCTAGGCAAGTGCAAAGAAGATCCAAGGCATACACCATCATCAACCAGGAGTTATACAAGAGAAGTGTGACCGAGGTACTGCAGCGCTGTGTCGAGCCGCAGTAAGGGCAAGAGATGCTCCTGGAGATTCATCAGGGAGAATGTGGTCATCATGCTTCATCAAGAGCCTTGGTGGCTAAAGTATTCCGGCATGGATTTTATTGGCCCAGTGCTTTGAATCAGGCAGAAGATATCGTCCGAAAGTGTGAGGGATGTCAGAGATTTGCTAAGAAGATCCACCTGCCAGCCTCGGCACTCAAAACTATTCCCATCACTTGGCCCTTTGCAGTTTGGTGTCTAGATATGGTGGGAGAGTTCAGGCCAGCCCGAGGTAACATGACTCATATGCTGGTAATGGTGGACAAGTTCACCAAATGGATCGAGGTAAAGCCAATCAGGAAGTGTGATGGTCACACAGCTGTGTCCTTTTTGAAGGACATCATTTTGAGATATGGTTACCCCCATAGCATTATCTCGGATAATGGCACAAACTTTGCTGTGGGAGAGTTTGCTCGGTTCTGTGCGGAAAAAAGAATTCGGTTGGACATAGCCTCGGTGGCACACCCAGAGGCAAATGGGCAAGTGGAGAGCAAATGCGTTGGTATTGGCCGATATCAAAGCCCGGTTTATTGAACCACTGTTGCGAACTCCGGGATGCTGGATAGAGGAGATACCAGCAGTACTGTGGGGTCTAAGGACCACACCGAATCGTTCAACTGGCTATACGCCATTCTTTCTGGTCTATGGAGCAGAAGCGGTCCTGCCGACCGACATGGAGTATGACTCGCCGAGAGTGGCGCTGTACACTGAAACCGAGGCAAAAGAAACTCGGGAAAATGATGTTGATTTGCTCGAAGAAGCACGAGAACTGACCTTATCTCGGTCAGCTATATATCAGCAAATCTCCGACGCTATCATAGCCGGAAGATCAGCCCTCGGGTATTCCGAGAGGGAGATTTGGTGCTGAGGTTAGTGCAGCGCAGTGCAGGCCGACACAAGTTGTCACCTCCATGGGAGGGACCATTCATTGTGAGCAAGGCTCTACACAATGATTCATACTATCTTATAGATGCGCAGGCACCGAGGATAAATGTGATGGACAAATCCGGAGAGGAGACCAAAAGACCCTGGAATGTAGCTCTACTCCGCCCCTTTTACTCATAAGGGCGCAGTGTATGTATCTCGGTTTTCCTTTGAATAAAATGTTGGCACTCCGAAGAGAAACTCGGGGACTGCCTTGTCCATATGCATGTGTTTTATCTCTGTTTTATCTATGTTGTTCATATGTCGGATGATTTTGAGACCTCGTTTCAAAGTTCAAGTAATGTATGCTATTTTGTTGTGATCTTGTGGCTCGACTGACGAACGCCGAAATGGCAGTCAATAGCAGAGGTTATGGTATATGGTAAACATGAAAATGGATTCGGGGACTCGGTCCTAAAAAGATCCGACATATGTCATTTACTAACCCGGTTTTTTCATTCCTTATCTTTGTGTCGGATGACTCTGAATCTTACCTCAAAATTTTACAAAGTACCGTATGCTATAATTTTGGTCTTGTGACTCGACTGTCGAACGCCGAAATGGTAGACAAGAGCAAAGATTACTAAGTATAGTAAACAAGAAAGTAAACTCGGGGGCTTGATGCAAAGTGATCCGGCATTAAGCCGTTTTCAATAGGGGTAGCAAAGTGAAAGTAGCACTGCGAAATACTTAAAAGTATATTTACATTTGCACCCGGCATTCCGGGGATTTAATAGTTCATTTGGTAATAAGTTCAGGCAGCCGCAGTGGAGGAACTGGGGTCAGCGGACGCAGTCTCGACGGCAGAAGAAGCTTTGGTTGTTGGAGCAACCTCGGGTGTTGGAGTGGCTGGCGAGGCACCGGCAATGTCGGACGCTGCTTCCGAAGGAGTGTCGGTTGCCGGCTTCTCAGAAATGTCGGTTGCTCCGGCAGCAGCAGTGTCGGTTGCTCTGGCAGCAGCAGTGTCGGTTGCTCCGGCACTGGCAGTGTCGGGAGCTTCGACCTCGATCTCCTCATCGATGTCATCTTCCTCGTCATCACCCTCTTCATCATCCTCGTCATCTTCTTCATCCTCCGAGTAGGCTGGACCAGGAAGGAAATGTCGGGTGGGAGCATAGCTGGCCATGAAGGAGGCTGCCTCCTTGCGGCTTGCGATAAGTGTCGGATCTGAAGTCAATTTTGAGCCTTGGCGCAGGGACCGCACGGCATCAAGGTTGATGGCCTCATACCAGGATAGCACAAATGTTAGGGCTTGATCAGCTCCGGCGCGAGCTGCAGAAGATCTCCACTCTCGAACCCTGGTCTCGGCCCCCGACAGGCACTTGGACAATTCTTCAATGCTAACTGGAGCCTGAGATCCTGGCCATAAGGCTCGGTAAGCTCGGATGCCAGCATCAAGAAGATCCATGCCAATGGCCTTCAGAGGAGAAATGCGAGCGTTCAGAGCGGTCAGGTGATCTTCAATGTCCCATTCCTCCGGGATTGGGCCAGCTTCTGCTCTTTTTGCTCGTGCCCTGCGGACAGTGTTGACTGCAGCGGCCTTGGAGTGGGAGAAGTGATCTGAAGATAGAAAAGCTATCACCGAATTGAGTTATATACCGGCATATATTTAATGTCGGTACAAGCAATGGAAACAAAAAGAAAGGATAAAGGAAACTTACTGTCCATCTCCTTGTTAAGCCGGGTGAGCTCGCCCAGCCAGGGGTCGCATTTTGCCTTGAGGGCATCCAGTTCTCCTTGTGCCGAGGTAGCGCGAACCTCGGTCGCCTCGAGGGTTTCCTTGTGCTTCTGCGCAGCTTCCTCCCTCTGCATCAGGGCCTTCTCAATGTCGGTCTTCTCGCCCTGGACCCGAGCAAGTTCATTCTGGAGCCGAGACACTTCGTCTCGTTCCTTCTGGAGTGCAGTGGCGTGCGCGGCGTCCTTATTCTTCAGCACCTCCTGAAGCTGCTTGTGGGAATTCCGGAGTTTCCTGTGCTCCAAGAGTAGCTTCTTGAACACCTCGGTCCGGGTGTTGGTGCAATCCTGAAAAGAGAAAATATGTCGGAAAAGTGTGAGATTTCACGCCGAATAAGCTTGACATGAGTCTCGAGGACTGCATGTCGGAAATTTGTGAAGATTCATGCCGAGTAAACTCGACACGAATCTCGGGGACTGGATATTGAAGTTTGTCGAAGTGGGCTGGATGTTGAATTTTTTGGGAAGATTCACGCCGAGTGGTCTTTGCTCGGTCGAGCTTCAATCACTCGACCCGAATCTCGGGGACTGGGGATGATATATCTATGTTCTATTGAGAAAGAGAAAAGGACTGAGTTGAGGAAGGTTTACCTCGGTGATCTTGCTGGCATTGAGAACGGCAATCTGCAGCGCATGAATGGACTGCGCGACGTGGCTTGGGCCAACCGGGTTAGGGGAGGAAACCTCACTGGTGTCAGCGGCATTCCAATCCATGCTGTAGTGCTCCACCGAGCCCAAGCTGTTGCCGCTTTGAGTGCGCAGGCGGGGGAACTCCGAGATAGATGTGCCGGCTTTGGAGACTCGGGCAACTAGTTGCTGGTGGCTCGAGGAGTGGGTTGGAGTCACCACCACTTGTTTCTCCGGGTTGGCAAGTTGTTTCCTGGTGGCCACTTAACTCTGTGCTGGCGGTGGAGTAGTTTTCCGAGTTACTAGCTCGGTGGACTTTGTGGTGGGCTTCGGCGGTTGCTGCTGTTGTTGTTGCTGTTGTTGTTGCTACTGCTGCTGTTGCGGCGGTTGCTGCTGCTGTTGTTGTTGTGGTGGTGGTTGATGTGGGTCCAGTGCTACCGAAGTGTCGGCCCGCGGAATTTCGGAGTCCGCGGTGGGGGCACCGGAGCCATCATCTCGGTCGAGGACCACGACCTCGGGAGTGCTTTGGCCTCCTCCAGGTGCGGCATCAGAAGCTGGCAGCAATATGACGGATGGGGTGGGGTGTACCCCGGAGTCAGTTGACCGAGGTACCGTTGGCGGTGGAATAGGTGAGCGCATGGAGGAGGCACTCTGGTTAATTTGAAGGGCGGCACTGCATCAAGCAAGAAAAAGTGTTATTTCAGGAAAAGATTATCCCGGGAGAAGGAAGAAAGGGAAGCGAGCCTGTGTCGGCAAAGAGTATCTTACCCTAGAGTAACTGGCGGTGTCTTCTTGACCCGTGGCGGCTTAACCGCTCCTTTCTTCTGCCGCTTCGCCTTCGGTGCTGCTGGATCTGAGGATGTGGAGGTCCCGGTATTCGAGGTACTGGTCTCTGCACGCTTGCGAGATCCGACTTGTTTGCCCGTAGTAGCAGGGCGTGTACTCGGAGTAGGAGGGCGTGTAATCGGAGCAGGGCCACCCGGGTTAGCTGAGGCCGAGGTTAATGGGTGAGCATAGGCGATGGGACGAGCATCAAGTACCTCTAACATTTCGCAATCATCGTCGTCTGACCAATCTCGGATTGAGGCTCGGGCTCGAGGCTTACCCGAGGTAGGGGCGCCAGCAGCCGGAATTGGCAGTTGATCCTCATCGTCCGGGTCATCTACCTCTGTGACGGCCGGGTCAGGTATATCTTGGCCCCATTTGGCGGAGGGATCCTCTCCATCTTCAGTCTATTGCCGAGTAAACCTCTGCAAGTCAGAAGCAGTAAAGCCGAGTTATTTTATGAGCCAAGTATGGAGCCGACATAAGAGTTATCCCAGCAGAAAAAAGTATGTCGGTATAAATTGCAAGTTACTTACTTGCTCCGGAAGCCGAGTTCTGTCGTGAGGTTTTAGACCCCATTCCCATTCCTCGGTCATCGTCGTGCGGGCAATTGCCTTGACACGTCTTCTGACCTCGGGTTTGGTCAGCTCGTGGGTGCTGGTCCAAGTTGGATCATACTTACCACTCATGTGGCAAATCTTGTGAACCCGGTTTTGAAGGGGGAGACTCGGCGGCTGACGAAGGTCCTCAAGAGATCATCGCTCGTTAGGCCTGCCTCCACAAGCTGGTTGACGATGTAGTGAATCTGGTTGATCTCGAGGTTCGTGTCTTTCGGGTTGAAGCTCCAGTTATGCTGCTCCGTGGGGGTAGCGAGAGCGAATGTCGGCAAGTTGAGGAGGTCGACATTGTTTGGTCTCTTCACGTAGAAGAACGTGCGCTGCCACTTCCGGCATGACTCCAGACCTTGAATCCGAGGAAAGATGGAACCTCTCTGAGGTATAATCCGAGGGAAGTTCTTGTTTTCCGGATCCGGAACGCTCTGCTTCCGGAGTTGGAAGTACTTGGCCCAAAGCTCAACGGTGGGCAAGAGTCCGAGGTATCCCTCGGAGAAATAGACGCACGCCGAGAGAGTGGTGATGGCGTTGGCTGGAAGGTGATGGGGTTGAAGACGGAACCAATCCAAGAAAGATCGGAAGAACTGGCTAGCCGGGTGTAATAGCCCAAAGTTGTGAACCTCAAAAGCCCGAGTAAAATTTTCGCTTTTCGTTGCATTGCATCATGGCATCCACTTTCAACTTGCTAAACCACACACAAATGGGTTTGGCATCAATTACAAACAACTGCCAAACTTGATTCAACCAACTTCACAATCATGAGAGCATTCAACTCGCAAAATACAAATCCTTGTCATCTTATATTTGTCAAGAAAGTTCCAAGAGTTTGGAAATAATATTTCTCAAGTGCTATAAATTTTCCAAAAGAGCAACCTTTTTGAATTTAGCAAAATGCCCTATTCTGAACCTATGAACAAAAGTGGTCCAAACTAATTTATTTTGAGGCACCAATTTTTGTGGAGCTTCCACAGGGTATAAAAAGGCTACACAAATTATTTCATATTTTTATAAAATTGTTTAGTGCCTTAATAAAATCCTTGGAGTTACTGCTGGTTTTAAAAAACTGGACAGGGACCAATCTGTGATGGCAGAAAAGGTTCCAGGGGGCTTTGTGTGAAAACTCCTTTCTTCTTCCCCGTCGCTGTAGCGACCGAGGGCGCCGCTCCCGCCGGACCATCACCGCGCCGTGCCCTCACCTGCTTCCCCCTGGACCGCGTGGAGAGAGAGGAACACGACCCCGAGACCACGTGCTGCTCTCCCTCCCCCACATCTTCTTCCTCTCCCTCTGTTTTCCCCACGCCATGGCCGACGGGTACCTCGAGCTGGCCGCGCTCGTCGCCGTCGTGTGAGCAGCTCCCGCGTAAATCGAGCCCAACCATCCGCGCCGCCGTGCTTCCCTCCCCCTCCTCGTGGCAGGAATCGAGCCCTGAGGCCGTGCATCGCCGCCGCCGTCCATTTTCCTCTCCGCCACCGCCGCATCTCCGCCGCGGGATTACGTCGCCGTCACGCCGTCCCCTGCCACGCCGTCTGCACCAACGCACTCGTGGTGAGCACCCCGTGCCGTGCGCACCTTCCCCTCTCCCCCTCTGGCCGTAGCCTCACCGAAGCCCTCGCCGTCGCCGTACTCCGTCGCCGTCGACGCGCGTTGCCCGGCCGTGGAGACGGCACAGCCGGGCTGTGTGCCGTATGGCTCGGGCCCGTGCCCGGCTGCTGGGCCGGCCCAACCGGCCAAAAGGCCGGGCGCCTCTGTAACGTAGTCGGGCTGTGTGCCGGGCTCCTCTGGAGCAGGCCCGGCCTAGAAACCGGCCCAGCCGGGCCACAAACCGGCAGGACAGTTTTTTTTGTGCTGCTTATGTTTTTTTCATTTCTCCCTCGTAGCACATGTTCCCCGCTACTCCCTCACGACGCTAGGGTTATCGAAACTCGATGATTCCTTCGCGATCTATCGCTCTAGCTCGAACTCGACTTATTATTACTATTGTTGTTGAATTTAATTAAGTTATTAAAATCATTTAATTAAAAGAGGAAAATCTAAAAATAATAACTAGTACTGGGACCTCCGAGAAATGTGTTCCTTATATCAAAACGCTTCGAAAAATGTGCATTAATCCGTAGCATCATCTTCATGCATGTTTAGATGATCTATAGCACAGGAAAGCATAAAAACAAAGAAGGAGCTTGATTATCTCTCTTGTTGAGTAATTATCTCGCACCCCCTTTAAAAGTGGTAGAACTTGTTATAATAATTCCAGTGCATTAATAATGTCATGACATCATGTGTTTGCGCATTGCATTTGTTGAAACATGTGTGGTGATTGATTGTTCTTCCGTGTGTTGTGCTTCGATAGATCAAGCAACCGGGGTTACTCCACAATACCCCGAAGAGCCGTACTACCAGCACCTTGATCAAGGCAAGCGTAATCCCCCCTCTGAGCATGTCTTATCCTATATTTCCGCAATTATTTTCTCCACTATAATATTGCATGCGGTTCCAAATGTCAATTTTATTGGATTAGAGTATCCTATAGTTGCATTAAGATTCCGATGCCAATACCTGTTCCCCTCCTTTTATCCATAGGATTGTTTTGTTGGCCGAGATACTTACCATGCTATGTTGATGCTTAGCCATGCTTAGTTAATTGCATAGCTATACTATGGATGGTTCATGTTGGAAACAGGTGATGAGTTGAGAATGATGGTGGAGAAATTGTGGTGACGGATAATAAAATACTTAAAGGTGGGGATGAGAGGCCACATGGGATGTGGTGGGTTGTCTCGTTCTCGCCGCCTAAGTGCGAGTTCTCGCCTACGAGCCAAGTTGAGCGTGCAACCATGCGTGGGCATATGGAACCTCGTCGACCGACCAACTTGTGGCGGACTAGCCGAGGGTCCTCTAGTTTGGCTTTCCATTTGCGCGTGCGTCGAGATGGTGGCCAAGACTGAGACGAGGATGGTGGTGTCAGGAAAATAAGTGGCCGCGGGACAGGGTGCTGGAGGTACCTCTTGTCCTACCGCCACTGATGATCCTGGGTTAGTCTTAAGCGAGGTAAAGGTCGTAGCCGCTCCCACCCAGCCGGCTTTCCCCGGAAGAGAGCTAAGAGCTAGGCAATGGGCTGGACGGTACGCATGGATAAGAAGCTGGGAGGTCCCTCGGGAGCCTGGCGACTTTCACATTGTACACCCCTGCAGGGATAAATCTTTTCGAAAAGCCGTGTCCGCGGTTATGGACGACTTGGTGACGGATCCAGAGATCATAGAATAACTTTAACGGAATGATTAAAAACTGGGTACTAGAGGTACCACTCAAGATTGAAAGGTGAGCTTCCTCGAGGGTGATTCGGGGAGGTGCCTTGGTGAACAGGTACAGTGGTTGATGATGGTTGTTGATGAGAAAGGTGATCAAAGAGAAAAGAGTCACTTCTTACCCTTTTTGAAAACTATTCTGATTAGTCGATGCCTTGAGTTATGTTTTCATAAATAAAATCAGCTTTATGCAAAACAGCCATAAAACTTTGAAAGCCTCATCGAGCTAAAGCTCTATATATAATCTTGCGAGTTCGTCGAACTCAACGTCGTTTGTTTTGTTTCAGAGGAGGACTTCACCGACCTCGAAAGTAGTCTGGGGTTCCCAGGTGGCAGCTTGGGACATCCCGGATCAGCTGGCGCTGTGATGTTTATCTGTAGGCCTCTTAGGCCATAATCTGGATCTTGTTGTTTAGAACAACTTAATTTGCTTCCGCTTGTTGTAATGTTGGGTCTGTGACCTCTGGTTGTCATTTGCTATCTTTCTCTATTATAAGAGTTGAACTATATGATTTGTGTCGTAGAGTCTGTGATGTGCCAGTTGTTCCACAAGTCTTGATCTCTCTATTATACATTGAGGGTTGTGCCTGTGTTAAGGCATCAATCGGGGTGTTGCGTTGCCGATGATCCATTCCGAGCAACGCCTGCCAAAGGTTTTGGCCGGGGATTGGTAAACCCGTAACCTCCGGTTGTATCGCTTAACCGGTGACACACAGCATCACTGTATAACAGTCGGGTCGGGCGCCACAAGTTGGTATCAGAGCAGTACTGCCTGTAGGAAACCCTTCTACTGGTCGATGTTGAGTCTAGTGTTTGTGAAAATATTTTAACCTAAAAATGAGTTGTGAAAACCATCTTAGGATTCTTTTTACTCCTTATCTGGTTACCCTCTAATCTCGGAGCAATCTTACCTCGATTTGAGTTTAAAGGTTTTACTCCTCGTCTGTTACTTCAAAATGATTAGAAACGGGGTGGGTTCGACCTTTAGTGTTATGTGTCACGTTGCTCCCGCTGCGTTGCAATCCAAATCATCAGATGTTCACTGATGTTTCTACCGAATCTAATCTTTGATCCTTTCTTTGGGTTTTAACCCACGGACTTGAACATAAGGTCCCGGATTGTGTCAACTAGAGTGTGTTAAGTTGTGATTTCTTAACTCTCACTAGTAGCACATGATGCTGATCTTTGACCCAAGTTCTATCTTGTTGTTTTCCTTCTCGCAAAGTATTATCGTCCCTAGTCTGTGTACTTGTGTAGACGCTAATGCTATTGTTCGACCATTCGGAGAAAGATACTAACCGTGTCATTGTCAAATCTCCAGAATGGCTCGAGGAGGCCGTGGAGGCCGTGGTGGTCGCGGTAACCACAATGATGATGAGGATGATCTGCCGCCACCACCCTCGATGGCTGAGGTCTTGATGGCCATTGAGGAGAACCGTGGGCGCAATGAGCGCTTGCTGACAGTTGGTGCAGCAGAATGCACGGAGGAACGAGTGCAACACTCTCACTGAGTTCCTGCGCTCCAGCCACCCACTTTGCTGATGCTAAGGAGCCACTGGAAGCTGATGATTGGCTTCGTGCTTGGAGCGCAAGTTCTCCGCGCTTCATGTCCCAGTGGCTGAGCAAGTCAACTTTGCCACCTATCTCTTGGTTGGTGCTGCTGGCTGTTGGTGGGAAAGCCATGTGGCTTTGTTTCCAGCCAACCATGTCTTCACCTGGGCTGATTTCGCACTGCCTTCCGTGCGGAGTACATTCCCCAGCCGATCATGGACTTGAAGAGGAGGGAGTTCCTGGATTTGCAACAGGGACGGATGGACCTCCGCACTTATGGTCGTGAGTTCAACCATCTCTCTCGTTACGCCCCAAGGGACGTGACCAATGATGCTGACAAGCAAGAGCTGTTCCGCAAGGGTCTGCCGCAGCTCCGCTATGAGTTGTTGCCCTTCAGGTTCCAGACCTATCAGGAGCTGTTCAACCAGGCTTTCACTCTGAGCAAGGAAGAAAGGAACTTGAGCTTCCAAGAGGCCCGCACACGGGGACCACCAGAGTTCCTCGGGTTCTGAGAGCAAGAAGCGCAGGGTGTTTGTCCCTACAGCGCCGTACCTCGTGCTCCATTCATGCCAAGGACCGCGGGATACAGGCCACCTCCTCCGCGCCCCACTACTTCGACACTTGGGGTAGGCGGGAGTGGGTACCGTCCTATGCTACCTGCTCCACCTGGAGTCACTTGCTACACCTGTGGCCAGGCTGGCCACTACTCCAGGGAGTGCCCCCAGAAGGCACCTCTCGCGATAACTCCTGCACGAGCCCCTGCCACTCCAACTGGCAAGGCTGGACCTATTGTGCGTGGTCGCCTGAACCACATCTCTGCTGAAGAAGCTGAAGAGGACCCCGGCGTTCTTATGGGTGAGTTACGAATCAACAACAATCGTGCTACAGTTTTGTTTGATTCTGGAGCATCGCATTCATTCATATCCATAGCTTTTGCAAAAGACCACAAAATACCGTTCGAGAAAATGAGCCGTCCCTTGGAGATCTCCACTCCTGGCTCCAAATGGCAAACCGATGGGGTTACTCCTGAAGTCCAGATTACTATCGGTTACTACTCTTTTCCTTTCGCTTTGGTAGCTCTGAGGTCAAATGGCATTGATGTCATATGGGCATGAACTGGCTAGCCAAATACCAGGCTAATCTCGACTGTGCTGCCAAGACCATCACCGTGACCAATTCTTCCGGTGACAGTGTGAAGTATTGGTCTGCACTGTCAAGACCTCCATCTCAGTCATACCCAACTCACCTGAGATCCTCCTTTGCTTTATGGAAGGCGAATCCCCTCCTGAAATCCAGGACATACACGTGGTGTGTGACTTCCCGGATGTGTTCCCGGAAGAATTGCCTGGCATGCCTCCTGACCGAAGTGTGGAGTTTGTCATAGATCTACTTCCCGGTACTGCTCCAATTTCCAAGAAGCCCTACCGTATGCCGGTGGAAGAGTTGGCTCTGTTGAAAGAGCAAATTGATCAGCTGTTAGCAAGGATTTCATCCAGCCTAGCAGTTCACCTTGGGGTTGTCCGGTACTCTTTGTCAAGAAGAGGGATTCTACCGTGCCTCGTCTAGTCTCTGACTATCGACCGTTGAATGCGGTGACAATCAAGAACAAGTATCCTATTCCTCGCATCAATGATCTGTTGGATCAGTTAGCTGGTGCAACGGTATTCTCCAAGATGGATCTGAGGTCAGGCTACCATCAGATAAAAATCAGAAAGGAGGATATCCAAAGACGGCATTTGTTACTCGTTATGGCTCATATGAGTATACCGTCATGTCCTTTGGTCTCACAAATGCCCAGCTACTTTCATGAGGCTCATGAACTCCATCTTCATGGATTATCTTGACAAGTTTGTCGTCATTTACATTGATGACATCCTATCTATTCCAAAACCGAAGAGCATGAGAACATCTTCGTTGGTTCTGACACGACTTCGAGAACACCGCCTTATGCCAAGTTCTCCAAGTGTGAGTTTTGGTTGGATAACTTGTCTTCCTTGGTCATGTGATATCCGCAATGGTGTGGGGTCATTCCTGACAAGATTCAGTCCATTTGGATTGGAAAACTCCAATGTCAGTCAAGGACATCGTAGCTTTCTCGGATTGGCGGGTTACTACCGCCGATTCATCGAAGGTTTCTCCAAGATAGCCAAGGCCCTGACTGACCTTCTCAAGAAGGATAAAAAGTTATGGTCGGCCGAAGCTGAAGAGAGCTTCAAAACACTGAAAGCCAAACTCACGTCCGCTCCTGTGCTTGTCCTGCCGGACACGAGCAAGGATTTCGTCGTCTTCTGTGACGCCTCTCTACAAGGCTTGGGTTGTGTATTGATGCAAGATGGCCATGTGGTGGCTATGCTTCTCGCCAACTTAAGCCGCATGAGCACAACTACCCAACTCATGATCTAGACTTGCCGCGGTGGTCTATGCTTTGAAGCAATGGAGACCATACCTGTTTGGTAACCGTTGCGAGATCTTCTCGGATCACAAGAGTCTGAAGTACCTCTTCACCCAGCCGGATTTAAATCTCAGGCAAAGGCGTTGGTTGGAGTTAATCAGGACTATGATGTGAGTCTGAACTATCAACCCGGCAAAGCAAACGTCGTGGCTGACGCGCTAAGTCGGAAGTCCTATTGCAACAATCTGATGATTGAAAGGCCCAACCTGCTCTTCATGAAGAGTTCGCCCGTTTGAACCTGGAAATTGTTCCCTCCGGCTACCTTGCAAATCTGGAGATCAAATCTACTCTTGTAGACCAGATTAAGGATGCTCAGAAGCTGGATGAGGGTATCTGAATATCAAGAGAACATTGCTAGTGGCAAGGCCAAATGTTTCTCGGAATGAATCCGGAGTTGTTTATTTTGGTGACCGCTTGGTAGTGCCAAAGAACGAAATTTGAGGGAGCTCATCTCCAAGAAGCTCATGAATCACCTCTCTCTATTCATCCCGGTAGTACCAAAATGTACCAAGACCTTCGACCACAATTCTGGTGGACTCGTATGAAACGAGAAATTGCCAAGTATGTTGCTGAATGCGACACCTGTCGACGGGTAAAGGCTGAACATCAAAGGCCTGCCGGCACTCTTCGCCCTATTGCTATCCCGAGTGGAAATGGGATGAAATTGGTATGGACTTCATTACTGGTCTGCCGAAGTCTCCAAAGGGAATGATGCCATTTGGGTCATCATTGATCGACTATCAAAAGTGGCTCACTTCCTCCCCGTTCGTGTTGACATTACAGCTGCCAAGTTGGCAGACCTGTATGTTTCTCGGATCGTTGTACTTCACGGTATTCCCAAGAAGATAATTTCTGATCGTGGAAGCCTTTTCACCTCTAAGTTTTGGGCTAGTTTCCAAGCTGCTATGGGAACTCGTCTCAACTTCAGCACCGCGTTCCATCCTCAGACTGATGGTCAGACCGAAAGAGTGAACCAAGTTTGGAAGACATGCTTCGGGCATGTGTAATCTCTTTTGGCAAGGGTTGGGAAAAGTACCTTCCTTTCGCGGAATTCTCCTACAACAATAGCTATCAAGCTAGTCTGGGCATGGCTCCATTTGAGCTCCTCTCAATTGGTCCGAGACCGGAGAGAGGGCACTCTTTGGTCCGGATATTATCAATGAAGCTGAGGAGAAAGTTAGAATCATACGGGAGAATCTGAAGATTCTCAGTCTAGGCAGAAGAGCTACTATGATAAGCACCATCAGGAAATTCACTATGAAATTGGTGATAAAGCTTATCTCGCGTCTCTCCCCTTCGTGGCGTTCGCCGCTTCGGAATCAAAGGGAAATTGGCCCTCGCTATGTTGGCCCTTCACCGTTCTGGCCAAGCGAGGAGATCTTTCTTATAAGTTGGAGTTACCGGTCATCTTTCCCAATGTGCATGATGTGTTTCATGTCTCTCAACTTCGCCGGTGTTTTAAAGATCCTATCCATGGGGTCAATCATGAAGAGCTAGATCTCCAGGAAGACCTCACTTATCGCGAGCATCCATCCGTGTCCTGGATGAAGCCGAAAGGAAGACTCGTAACAAGACCACCAAGTTTCTCAAATTCAGTGGTCTCATCATTCCGAGGAAGAAACAACTTGGGAACGAGAGTCTAGTCTACGTGAGGAGTATCCCGACTTCTTTCTGCAACCTTAGAATCTCGGGACGAGATTCCTGTAAGGGGGGTAGAATTGTAACAGCCCAAAGTTGTGAACCTCAAAAGCCCGAGTAAAATTTTCGCTTTTCGTTGCATTGCATCATGGCATCCACTTTCAACTTGCTAAACCACACACAAATGGGTTTGGCATCAATTACAAACAACTGCCAAACTTGATTCGACCAACTTCACAATCATGAGAGCATTCAACTCGCAAAATACAAATCCTTGTCATCTTATATTTGTCAAGGAAGTTCCAAGAGTTTGGAAATAATATTTCTCAAGTGCTATAAATTTTCCAAAAGAGCAACCTTTTTGAATTTAGCAAAATGCCCTATCTGAACCTATGAACAAAAGTGGTCCAAACTAATTTATTTTGAGGCACCAATTTTTGTGGAGCTTCCACAGGGTATAAAAAGGCTACACAAATTATTTCATATTTTTATAAAATTGTTTAGTGCCTTAATAAAATCCTTGGAGTTACTGCTGGTTTTAAAAAACTGGACATGGACCAATCTGTGATGGCAGAAAAGGTTCCAGGGGGCTTTGTGTGAAAACTCCTTTCTTCTTCCCCGTCGCTGTAGCGACCGAGGGCGCCGCTCCCGCCGGACCAGCACCGCGCCGTGCCCTCACCTGCTTCCCCCTGGACCGCGTGGAGAGAGAGGAACACGACCCCGAGACCACGTGCTGCTCCCCCTCCCCCACATCTTCTTCCTCTCCCTCTGTTTTCCCCACGCCATGGCCGACGGGTACCTCGAGCTGGCCGCGCTCGTCGCCGTCGTGTGAGCAGCTCCCGCGTAAATCGAGCCCAACCATCCGCGCCGCCGTGCTTCCCTCCCCCTCCTCGTGGCAGGAATCGAGCCCTGAGGCCGTGCATCGCCGCCGCCGTCCATTTTCCTCTCCGCCACCGCCGCATCTCCGCCGCGGGATTACGCCGCCGTCACGCCGTCCCCTGCCACGCCGTCTGCACCAACGCACTCGTGGTGAGCACCCCGTGCCGTGCGCACCTTCCCCTCTCCCCCTCTGGCCGTAGCCTCACCGAAGCCCTCGCCGTCGCCGTACTCCGTCGCCGTCGACGCGCGTTGCCCGGCCGTGGAGACGGCACAGCCGGGCTGTGTGCCGTATGGCTCGGGCCCGTGCCCGGCTGCTGGGCCGGCCCAACCGGCCAAAAGGCCGGGCGCCTCTGTAACGTAGCCGGGCTGTGTGCCGGGCTCCTCTGGAGCAGGCCCGGCCTAGAAACCGGCCCAGCCGGGCCACAAACCGGCAGGACAGTTTTTTTTGTGCTGCTTATGTTTTTTTCATTTCTCCCTCGTAGCACATGTTCCCCGCTACTCCCTCACGACGCTAGGGTTATCGAAACTCGATGATTCCTTCGCGATCTATCGCTCTAGCTCGAACTCGAATTATTATTACTATTGTTGTTGAATTTAATTAAGTTATTAAAATCATTTAATTAAAAGAGGAAAATCTAAAAATAATAACTAGTACTGGGACCTCCGAGAAATGTGTTCCTTATATCAAAACGCTTCGAAAAATGTGCATTAATCCGTAGCATCATCTTCATGCATGTTTAGATGATCTATAGCACAGGAAAGCATAAAAACAAAGAAGGAGCTTGATTATCTCTCTTGTTGAGTAATTATCTCGCACCCCCTTTAAAAGTGGTAGAACTTGTTATAATAATTCCAGTGCATTAATAATGTCATGACATCATGTGTTTGCGCATTGCATTTGTTGAAACATGTGTGGTGATTGATTGTTCTTCCGTGTGTTGTGCTTCGATAGATCAAGCAACCGGGGTTACTCCACAATACCCCGAAGAGCCGTACTACCAGCACCTTGATCAAGGCAAGCGTAATCCCCCCTCTGAGCATGTCTTATCCTATATTTCCGCAATTATTTTCTCCACTATAATATTGCATGCGGTTCCAAATGTCAATTGTATTGGATTAGAGTATCCTATAGTTGCATTAAGATTCCGATGCCAATACCTGTTCCCCTCCTTTTATCCATAGGATTGTTTTGTTGGCCGAGATACTTACCATGCTATGTTGATGCTTAGCCATGCTTAGTTAATTGCATAGCTATACTATGGATGGTTCATGTTGGAAACAGGTGATGAGTTGAGAATGATGGTGGAGAAATTGTGGTGACGGATAATAAAATACTTAAAGGTGGGGATGAGAGGCCACATGGGATGTGGTGGGTTGTCTCGTTCTCGCCGCCTAAGTGCGAGTTCTCGCCTACGAGCCAAGTTGAGCGTGCAACCATGCGTGGGCATATGGAACCTCGTCGACCGACTAACTTGTGGCGGACTAGCCGAGAGTCCTCTAGTTTGGCTTTCCATTTGCGCGTGCGTCGAGATGGTGGCCAAGACTGAGACGAGGATGGTGGTGTCAGGAAAATAAGTGGCCGCGGGACAGGTGCTGGAGGTACCTCTTGTCCTACCGCCACTGATGATCCTGGGTTAGTCTTAAGCGAGGTAAAGGTCGTAGCCGCTCCCACCCAGCCGGCTTTCCCCGGAAGAGAGCTAAGAGCTAGGCAATGGGCCGGACAGTACGCATGGATAAGAAGCTGGGAGGTCCCTCGGGAGCCTGGCGACTTTCACATTGTACACCCCTGCAGGGATAAATCTTTTCGAAAAGCCGTGTCCGCGGTTATGGACGACTTGGTGACGGATCCAGAGATCATAGAATAACTTTAACGGAATGATTAAAAACTGGGTACTAGAGGTACCACTCAAGATTGAAAGGTGAGCTTCCTCGAGGGTGATTCGGGGAGATGCCTTGGTGAACAGGTACAGTGGTTGATGATGGTTGTTGATGAGAAAGGTGATCAAAAGAGAAAAGAGTCACTTCTTACCCCTTTTTGAAAACTATTCTGATTAGTCGATGCCCTTGAGTTATGTTTTCATAAATAAAATCAGCTTTATGCAAAACAGACATAAAACTTTGGAAGCCTCATCGAGCTAAAGCTCTATATATAATCTTGCGAGTTCGTCGAACTCAACGTCGTTTGTTTTGTTTTAGAGGAGGACTTCACCGACCTTGAAGGTGGGTTCTTTGTGGACGTCGACGAGTAGTCTGGGGTTCCCAGGTGGCAGCTTGGGACATCCCGGATCAGCTGGCGCTGTAATGTTTATGTGTAGGCCTCTTAGGCCATAATCTGGATCTTGTTGTTTAGAACAACTTAATTTGCTTCCGCTTGTTGTAATGTTGGGTCTGTGACCTCTGGTTGTCATTTGCTATCTTCCTCTATTATAAGAGTTGAACTATATGATTTGTGTCGTAGAGTCTGTGATGTGCCAGTTGTTCCACAAGTCTTGATCTTTCTATTATACATTGAGGTTTGTGCCTGTGTTAAGGCATCAATCGGGGTGTTGCATTGCCGATGATCCATTCCGAGCAACGCCTGCCAAAGGTTTTGGCCGAGGATTGGTAAACCCGTAACCTCCGGTTGTATCGCTTAACCGGTGACACAAAGCATCACTGTATAACAGTCGGATCGGGGCGCCACACCGGGAGTCCAAAGCCGCGCTCGAAGTGCGCGACGAAGACCACGCGCTCGCCGGATTTCAAGCTCAGCTCGGCCTCTGTGCCAGGAATCCGGCATATTACTTGTGCCGGGATTCGCTTGGTCCGGACCAGCCAGTCTATCTCGGCTTGGGAGACATCCGAGCCTTCCCATCCGGCGCGCTCGCTTTCCTCGGCGGGAATGTCGGCAGGCTCCGGAGTAGAGCTTGCCGACATCTCAGCAGTGCGGCGAGGAAGTGAGAATCGGGTGCCTGTGTCGGTGGTGGAATCTGCAAAAAAAGACATAAGTTCACCGGCATTGAGCTTTCTAGCATCGGCGTGACAGAGAGAAACAAGAATCTATAAACAAGAAGCTAACCAGAAGATCTACGGAGAAGGATAAATAGAAGATAAATGCAAGACCTATGAGTTGAAACTTAGGAAAATCCACGGAGGAACTATTGCAAGGGTAATAATAAGCGCAATGAAGAAAATCTAGAGGGGATCTAGGCAAATGGATGTAAGAGCATCTACGAAGAGGATGAACAAGTTCATCGGAGAAGATGAACGCGTTCATCGGCAATGTTAAGGCAAGGATCTTGCCAGAGTTGAGCGTGTCCGGTGGCGGCGCGAGGTGCTCTGGTGGGCGGTGGCTCGCGAGGTCCGCCGTCGTGCGGTGGCGGAGCGCACTGCGCGGCGGCGGCGATGGTGTAGAGGAGCGAGAGAGGAGAAGATAATGGCGAAGAGGACGGTGTGGGTTGCCCCGCTCCCCTATTTATGGGTGTGGGGGGTGTGCGGTTAGCGTTTTTACCGCACACGTTCCCCGTAACTGCCGCGCGGATTAACCGCGCGCGATTTGCGCGGTTGCGGTAATCACGGCCGCACGATCGGCCACATCGTGGGTCGCAGAGTGGTAACCGCTAGCGGCGCGGTTCGTGGCGTAGTAACTGGCGCGAAAATCGAGGAGCCGCGCTGCCGTCAAACGCAATCAAGTGCCCATGCGACATGACAGCGCGTGACGTGGGTGGCGTGCGCGCAGAGGTATGACTGTCCGCGCACAAGAACCGAGGTATCGCGCAGTGTTTCCCTACCACGTGCCGTGGAGAGATCTTTAAAGAGATCGTGGGAATCTTTTTGTATCGGAGAGACCGGCACAGGAGCAGATCTCGAAGGTTGTGGGAAGTTTGGTCCTTGAAGCTTGAGACGAACCGACATAAGAATGTCGGATATTTGATCAGGGTAAAGCAGTTATCTTGTGTCGGAGAAACCGACATATGGGCGGACGTCGGAATCAGCTGGAGAGGTCATTAGTGGCTTTACGGTTGAACCGACATGGTTATGTCGGACAGTTGGTTTAAGTTGGGTTGGTTGTGAAAGCTTGACTTGGTCCTTCACCTGAGTTCTTGTGTCGGAGAAACCGACACAGGAGTGGATGTCGGAAGGAATGGGAGATTGGGTGCTTGCTGATTTGATTTGATCCGACATAGTTATGCCGGATACTTTGGTCAAGTTGATTTGGTTTTGTAAACCTGGTGTGGCCCTTCATCCGAGGCTGCAGGACCGCACCAGCTTCGGGGACTAATGTCGGGGGCTACCCCCGAGTAGGGTCATGGTGTGGTATAAGCAATGTCCTAGGTGTGGGCCAGGTTACTGTACAAGCCGACATACCTGGACCTCAGAAGTGACCAGGGTGTGTTGTTGGTGCAAACCGACATAAGTAAACCGAAGTAACCCGAGCCCAGAGGAGGCCGAGTTATGAGGTTGGTACTAACCGACGTATACTCGCCCTGTTATACTGACCGAGATATGGGATCCGAGATATGGGTTCCGAGATAAGGTATCCGAGGTATGCTGACCGACATATTTATGTCGGTATCCTCTAGTCTTCTGTTACGTGCAGGATGAGGTGAACATAGAAGGAGAATCCGACATATCTATGTCGGACCAGGCGAGGCGAGGCGCCCTAGTGTCGGAGAGCAGTCAATGCTCCTGTCACATCCCGTCTGGCACGGGAGCGTCTGGCACGGAAGCGCCTGACACGGCAGCGTGCAGGAGGAGCGAGGTGACAGGACTCACCTAACCGCTGACCGCGGGACATCCGGGGAAAAGGCTACGAGATAGGCATGGGCATGCCGTGTCTTGTCTCTAGTAGAGGGTACATTCTAGGTGTACCGCAGTGCTGCAGGAGATGGGCATGTCACGTCCTGTCTCTGACAGGAGTGCCATCATGACCTATCTTTGGCATGGCTACAGTGCACCGAGAGGGGTACTTCCGTAACTCGGTTTAGCCTATAAATAGGAATTCACCCCCTCCCGCGTGAGGGACGATGCATTGGGACTCATTTCCCCCCTTAGTTTCATCTTCATCCTTGAGCTCTTCTCCATTGTTGAGGCATACAGCTCGAGAAGCACTTTGTACTTGTGATACCTCGGATATACAGAGAGAGATAGGCAGGAGTAGGGGTGTTACCTCCTCACGAGGGCCCCGAACCTGGGTAGTTCGCGGTGTGTTCGTGTGCTAGTGTGCTTTTCTGTGTGTGCTTCTTAGCGCGCTAGCCCTCTCCCGGATCCACCAGCGTCCATCGGCCCCACTCTTAGCCATCCTATGGCATCTGCCGTGATACCACCACGACATGTTCGGAGGCGGCATAGTTGGAGGCACGTTGGCGTTGGCCATCTGCTGCTCCTGGGTGCGGCGGCGCCGCTCCTGGGCCTCCCGTTCTTCCTGGGCGCGTCGCTCGCAGCGTCGACGCGCACGGTCCGCCGAGAGGCGGTCGCGGTAAAGGCGACCCTCTCGTTCTTCCTGCGTCTCGCGGCTGCCCGCCATGCTGATGACGTGACTTGGGAGAGGGAGAGGGAGAAGTGGTGGTGTGGGGAGAGGAGGGCTGCGACGCCCGGGTTTTAAAGGCGGCCGGAGGAGCGGTTCGCCTGGCCACGCATTGACGCCGACGACGCGTGTGTAGGGCGCTGCCGCGGGCAGCCGCTGTGACTGCAGCACGCGTCGCTTCCGTCTGCGTCATGGGAACGGGCGCGACGTTATTGCGAGGTGTCGCTTCGCTATTGCGAGGCGTGATGACAGGCGAGCCGCCGTCTCGTCGCCTCGCCATTAAACGCGGCGCAACGGCCTCCTGCCAAGCCCAAGTTAACACGGGGCGGGGCGCTGTGCGTATGACGGGCAGTCCAGCCCTGTCAGACGCATGTCTACACCCATGTCCGGCACCCCCGAGAGGGCCTCCAAATTTGGAGGCCTCTTCGGGGGTGCCGGACACGATTTTGCTCGGGCGACCCTTTGGGGGTGCCGCTGGTGACGTTTTTAGGCGTCCGGACCCCCAATGGGCCTTTGGGGGTCACTTGGAGGCCCCCGGTGGAGATGCTCTTAGTGTTGCATCCTCCCGTCCAGTGCGGGAAGTTAGAGAAGCACCAGCAGCACATCTGTCTAGGATGTGAGGAGGTCGGTCGTGGAGGCAGATGTAGCGGTAAGGCGTGTTGCGCATCTAACGACCGCGCTCCAACCCATGGCGGCGGGCCAGTTCGTGGGTTGGGGAGTGTGTAGTTATTGGTGAAACTCGTGCTCCGGTTCTAGCCAGAGTTGTTGATAGCAGCGTTCGGGTGTCGCTTCCTTGTTGAAAGCGTCGGTAAGCAACTCTCACCCCCTTCCGACATGTTCCGAAAGGAAATCCTAGATCCAGGCCCCGAATTGAACGATGGCGGTGCTAAGTTACCCTCAGTGCCAAACGAGGTCTTGGAGGTGAGTCTGCCCAGAGTGACATGCACTTCATGGAGGTCTGAGACAATGTGTGTGTGTGTGGGGGGGGGGGGGGGGGGGGGGTGGGGGAGTGTGTGCTAAAAGAGCATCCTTTACATGCGAGTAGGCGGCGAATGAGCAGATTTGATCTTTCCTCTCAGATCGGAGAGGAACTTGTCATCCTGTTCCGGGCATATCGTTCCTTTCTAGCCTCGAGCCGTCGATGAGGTTGACGAAAGTGTTATAAACGATAGGCAATAAAACGAGGAACAAAAGAAAGATCCGCACAATGAGGACACGGGATTCCACATGTCCCCACGTACGTATGGATCAACAAGGCTAGATGGTACTCCGTGCGTATATATGTAGGTGACATACCGCGCGCATTCTAATTCTAGATCAGTTCTTCCAGCCCAGAGATAGGCACGTGCACCAGATGAAAACATCTCTTCGACCGGCCGGCCACCGTGCACATGCGACTGTTTTAAAAGCTCTAGATATACAGCGTCATGGTCTGTATATTTCCTTCACCGTACGAGCGGACGTATCAAGTCCTACTCCGTACAATAGTTTTTTTTGTTAATGTTTCCCATTTGTCAATCTATAGTCACATACATAGAGACATTGATGTCCTTCGTGCCTGCATTGAAGTGTGCTTGCGCGGTCACGGCGATGGTGTGAGACCCCCAAGTGCTGTTGGACCATGCGTGAATGCCTAGGCATGGCTAGTGTGTACCCTGGTCTCGTCTCTCTATGTATGCATCTGGAAGCATACACCGGTAAGCCCAGAACTAGCAAGGATGACTCCAACGGGCGATCTAAACGGACGCGCGTTTTATCCGCGTATTGTCTGTTTGAGTCGGGGAACGGACGCGTGTCCACCTTTGGTCCGCCCCTTTCTGGGCAGTGCGCCTAACGGGCCGACGCATCGAGTCCGCCCGGGCAGGGTTTTTGATCATTTTAATCATTTTTATCAATCCATACAAAACAAATATATAGGAAACAAAATAAACCATACAATCCAAATAATACAATCCAAATGGTTCATGTCGGCAGCATTGGGCTCCCTCAAGTACTCGAGGCCGAACACCTGCACCACGGCCTTGCAAAACTTGTACATTGCTTCTAGGCACGTGGACTCGCTCATCCGCACGTACTCGTGCACAAGATCATCGGCAATTCCATATGCAAGCATGCGAACGGCGGCGGTGCACTTCTGGTATGATGAGAAACCGAGGGCACCACATGCATCTGGCTTGCATATGAAATAGTCATCAAAATGCATCACCCCCAACCGGATACGGTTGAACAAAGATCTTCTCATCCGGAAACGGCGCCGGAAAATTTTGGGAGGATACGTGGGTCTGTGGGGACGAAAGTAGTCCCCCCAGAGTTGGAGTTGCCCAGCTCTCCGGTTCCGGTCCAATGCAGGAGAACGGCCCGGCAACGAGCCTCGGAACACCGGCCGCATCCTCTCAATGTACTCATTGACGATGAGGGTGGCAACCAGGCCGTCACTCTCATCGTCCGAGGAATCATCCGATGATGACACGCACAGGATGTAGTTCTTGTAGTACCATTCATCGGAGCTATCCATGGCCGAGTTCGTACCTGAGTTGGTGCCGGGGCTGACGGCCGAACACCTTGTGGGCGGCGTTGGTGTCGCGGGCGCTCCGAGAGATGTGGCCGCAAGATTCACCGGCCGTGGCGGGGAGGAAGCAGCTCCGGTGACGTCGGGAAAGAGGAGCAGGAGATGGCGTCCCCGGAATGGCGTGCGGTGCCAAATCTAGGGTGCGACGGCAGGGTGTCGGCGGGAGGGGCGAGAGAGGCGGAGGAGATTGGCGTGGAGAATGGTTTGACGTGCGGGCCAGGGGCGGACTAGGGCAGGACACAATAGCGCTCCGCTCGCGTCCGCGCCCGACGCATCGGTGGCCCAAATTTGGGCCAAGAATGGGTCGCGGCGGACAAAAAACGGACCGCGGTCTGTTTGCGTCGCCCCGTTGGGCCGTGTTTTTGGCTCCCACGGACAGGAACGGAGGCGCGCGGACTCGATGTGTCGCCCCGTTGGAGTCATCCTAACAACAAGCTGACTAGGGACCAGGGCAGATCGAAGAAGAAACATGATGCATGCGTGGGGCAAATTAAGATAAACGTTCCATTGCACACACTATGCATGCATGCTTGTGTTCATCGGTAAAGAATATTGAGTAGATACCAGCCTACCACACGTATAGTGTAGAACTGGAAGTTTTTAACCATGCAAGAATGTCAAACGACCGGCCCCTACCATGTTTATCCGTATGCACGAACATAAGCCTTAACTGGTTGTGCAGGCGGTGTGGGTCATCGAGATAACAGAAGTGGTACCTGGTAATCTTGTGCCTATTAACGAGCTTAATCCAGTACATACTTGTACTACTCCAGTAGACAAGAGCAAGTACTCTGCTCCAGGTGGGGTTCGATCGATTCTTTATAATGCAGTGCACGGGCCTGAAAATTCCATGTATAAATCGATCGACCTCACCTTTAATTGATTGCACTTGCACGGTCATATGTCATCAGGAGATGTTCCGAACTTCCGATCGGGGGCACAACCCCATCCTAACTATATATAAAAGCTGGATGGATCCGCAGTGCTACAGTGTAACAGCACCTACAGTGTTTACTGTTGCACGCTACAGTATCGTTTTTTTTTTGTGCGGAAACAAAAAACCTTCGCATTCTTCGAAAATTATATACATGAAATATATGCGCGCCGATGAGTAGGTTCCATTCCGTGATCGGTTTCGAGTTTGGTCGAGTCTAGCTCCTTAATTTCAGATCTAGATTCGCACAAACATTTGACAAATTTTGTCCAATTCGTCGCACTCCGTCATCTGTTTGAATTTTCATTTCACAAGTAGATATATATCACCTATATAAATCGGCCCTCGGAATAAAACTTTCTGCAAAAAAGTCCCCGCACGCCACTTTTTGCAGAAAAGACCTCGCGTTTTCCTAAAAATTATAAATCGGCCTCCCGACCAAAAAAATATAAATCGTCCCTCTGGAATAAAACTTTTTGGAAAAAAAGCACCGCTCGCCACAATTTGCAGAAAAGTCCACGCGTTTTCCAAAAAAAATATAAATCTGCCTCCCGGAATAAAAATACGTGGTTCTTTTGCGCAAAGGTCCTTGCGTTCTCCAGATATTACAAACTAATTTCAGTAAAATCACCACCAAATAACTTTTCCAAAACTAATTTCATTAACATTATCGTTAACAACATATATATTTCATATTGCACTGCAATATTATTTTCTCAATTTATTTCCCAAATGAACTAATTCACCGACGAAAAATAACAGTAATACCGCATAATTTTAGATTAATTTCCAACAAATTCGTAACTAATTTATTATCCACAGGAAAAAAATGTTGAACATATAAAAATGTTTTTAAAAATAAATCCTACTTATTTATACCGAATTCACGGATGGTCGGAAAAATTAACAATGTTTATTTGACACAACAAAATTGAATAACTTTTAACCATACTTAAAATGCCAAAACTTCCCCCTAATTCACAATGTGTTTATTCTTTTGGAGAATTTAACGTATATGAGTATTTCCACACTTCTACCAGCTACAGAATATTCAAATGTATATGACTTTTTTCAATTCTTACAAAAATTACAGAAAATTAAAATGAACTACATCAATAAAACCACACGGGTGCGGCGTGCCGCCGCGCCATCTTACCAAACAGTAAAATTCATCACATTAATTAATCCACAAAGCGCAGTAAAAAAAAATATATCTCACATATTAGCTCACATATTGCATTCTCCCTAATTATGAAGTTCAAACAAATATTTATGACATTTTACTACTCTAATTTGAAGAATATTAGTACAAAATCCAAACAATTTTCTCTAAAATGTGTGAAGAGACTCAAAAAAAAAAAATATATATACTAACTACTTCAGAGTATTTTCACGTAAAAAAACAAATACATTTGAAATTGAATTACAACATTTTTTAAATTAAAGCAATCTTTAAAATACAATTATTTTTAAAACGAAAACATTTTCCAAATTCAATGATTTTCAAGCTTAGACAACTTTACAACATCGTCATTTTCAAATTCAAATTCAAAACACGCACGCGGCATCTACCGCGCTCAGTTCCCTAGTTACCTGCGTTAATTTCGTGGGAAGGACGACCTTTAAATTAGTGGTGTTTAGATTGATCCAGCTCGTTCAGTTCGGTGCTGATCTATAGGAAGAGTGGACGGCCGATCTACGTCGCGCTACAACGCTAGCTAGTACTCCAGCTAAGGCCAGAGATCGATCGACGCCGACATATAGATCTCGCGTGTTGATTGGCGAAAGCGAGCTCTAGTTGTTGCCTCCTTGTCTGTCAACGATCCCCCTCAAACTGATCGAAAGGAAGTTTTGGCTAATCCACGCGCGCACGCATGTGCACTTGATTAGGAGTCGTCTTCTCGGGGTCTCCCTCGCCATCGATCGCCACTAATGCTGCGTACCCGCGGTTCTGTTCGGTAGTACTAGTACTAACATGATGGTGGCTCTCATCTTAGGATACACTGAGTCAGTGACTGATGAATCTTCAAGAGAAATGGAGTAAAATTCTGTCCCGGGGAGGAAAGTGGTATAGATCAAGCACTGACCACCGTCAGGCTCAGGTGTCAACGATCATTTACTAGCTCCTCTTCTGTTTGTAACAGGCATTATACTGTATCTCTTCTTTTTTCTCCACTGCCACCGGACACTGGGACTGCGCAACTGCGCACACCGCTCGAGCAGCGAGCGACACGGCGAGACGGCAGATGTCCGTCCACCACCATGCGTTGTGACAGCATCACGTCGCCGTCCACCGGGAGAGCAGGCAGGCACAATGATTCCTTCTAATCCCGTCTCTTTGACATTTGAATCCCTTTGTCATCATAGCCACAATTAGAGGCGGCCGAGACGATGTGCCGGCCGGTGCAACCTTAGAGGTGGACAGCTTGATTATGTGCTCTATGTAACCTTGTTACCAAACACTGGGTTGGCCGGTTTCTCACGCGTGTGGCTATGTAAGACGGAGGATTCCTGTTTATGCTTTTAAGTTTCAGCCGTAATTTTAACTGGACCACAGAATCAAAACAGGAAACAAAACGGACATCAAAGGCTGATTGCCCAAATATCGACACACATAATGGAAGTGGACTGATGCAAAAACACTTACGCAACACAAATACTAGTAGCTCACGAGATCCGCTCCGATAAACAACAGCTCGATGGGAGTACCTGATAGCGATTTCTGCTTCTATATAGCACTGTCATGGCAACGCCTGTCCCCGTCAGCTCTCAAACTTCCCAATAGTAAACTGACAACCCTACTCCCACCAGAATTAGAAAAAGAAAACGGACGATCAGTGTTGCTTTGGAGAGCAGACCATATTTCCATCTGATATGATCTTTCCACTAGCTAGGATTCACTCGCAGACGAACGATCTTGGGTCACGGGACAAGACTCGAAAACAACATAGATTGGGTGGTCTGATCGAGAGAGGAGGCAGCTATTGGGGGAGTGCACCTCTCAATCATGGCGTCCAACCTTGGCTCCATTGCTCCTCCTTGTCGCTGTCATCTGGAATTAGCCACTACGTGATTATACCTGCTCGCTACCTCCATTATGGGTGCGTTAGTGGAATTTAGCAGTGGATGGAAATGGGGAAACAAGTAGATACGACTGGAGGGATGCATTTTATTAGATTTCGTATTACTAAGTTACATGTTTCTTTTTTATTTTCAATCATTTATAAACCTTTAGGTCAACCTCTAACATATCAACATAGCCACCTTCTTGTAAAATGGTATGTATTGTGTCAATATGGTTTCAGGTAACTGACAATTAGCAAAGCCAGCACCTTACAGTGAGCTAAATTTTGGTAATTATCCATAAACCATGATATTATACCTCTTGAAGAACACATACCAATCATATACTCTCTCTCTCCGATCCAGAAAATGTGTCGTTGGCTGTACTGTTAACTTGTACTTGGCTGTACTGTTAACTTGTACGTGGATAGTTCAATTCTGGTGACGTTTATTTCGGATCGGAGGTAAGATATAATCTGGCTGTATCTAGCACAATTCTAGAAAAATAAAGCGTCACTTTCCTCCTGGCGGTGCGTGCATCTGGCTAGCATAGATAATCAGAGTCAATATAGCCAGTCTTATTCTGGATTAATGTACACCCTGATGGTTACAGATACATGTCCATCAGTCAGAGCACTAGATCAGCTTCAAACTGCTGGCCGGATAGGTCATTCAAAGGAAAGAAGAAACAAAAAACCATTGATACTGATCTGAACGGGTTCCTTGTCGTCGATTGATGATCTGAGGTGCAGTGGGGGATTTGGGAAAGCATAGACCGGAGCAAGTGCTAAATGATGATTCTTCACAGGTAAAATGCTACTCATTGCAGTGCACGCTACTGCAGTCTGCATTTTTTTAACGATGCGTTTTACTATTGCACTTCACGCTACGATATAGTCTGCATTTTTGTTGCCGCTGCGGTCTACGGTTTACCTCTTCTTTCTTTTTGATTGCCAAGCCAGAGATATTGCGCATGCACAGGGCTGCTTTATTTTCGTTTTTTCAGAAGCATGGGTGTATTGTTGAATTTCCTCCTAGCAAAAAGTGGAAGCCGAAAGGTACACCCACAGTTTCACCCCGGCCGTGGCCGGGAGAAGGCGATAGGATGGAGCCGGCGGCGAACGCATGACGAGGAATCACCGGCGGCACGATGCCCAACAAAAGTTAACGGCCTAGCTCTGCTGCCTGCCCTGTCACACTGCAAAGCAAAGGGACCTGCTGACCAAAGTGTTGTGGCCGCTGTACATGCGGATTGGATGTATACGTACCTGGAATTTTCAGTAATGAACGCAGGCGGGAGGAGATCCCGATAAAGCCGTGAGCCCGAAAGGCACGATCCTGGCTCCTGCTCTCGTCTCCCATGCAGTAGCCGAGAGGCCGAAATATGCAGTAGCTAGGTGGGTTTGCACTGCCAATATGGTTGGCCCCGTGGCTGTGGTTTTCGTTTTCTGCATGAAGCCATATGCGTCCTCATGATGGAATGAGCTGCGACACTCGTCCTCCCGGTGCCTTTGGCTGCACATTGCGCCTTTTGCCTTTTGCATGTTTATGTATACATGTGCTCTCATCTCTAAGGCTGCATTGCCATTTGCCAGCACGTCAAATCTGCGCCTCGCGGTGAAAATGCATAGACTGATCTAGCAGCTCGTTGTAAAGATGGACAGTATCACTGAATCCGAAAGTAACTAAACCACCAATGATCGGGACATAGGAACTTTTTAGGTACTACCCCGTACTGGATCGGTCTATCTTTTGACGTTTTTAAAGTGGAGACAAAGGATACTAGATGGGCTATAGAAATGAAGAGAAAGAGACCACGAAATGACCACATATAGTGTTCTTGCTATATTAAAAAAAAAAAAAAAAAAAAAAAAAAAAAAAAACATAAAAAAGCGAACTTGGACTCGCTCTCTTCTGCCCGCTACAGTAGAAGGAGACTTTTTTCACCCACCGCAGATCCACCTCGCCGCCGGCGTTGCGCCGGTTCCCCCTCCCTCCGCCGGCCGCTTCGGCGGCGGGAGGGTGGGGGAACCTCGTTTCCCTGCTTTTAGTAGTGTAGGAGCTGTAGGTAGCCTCGCCGGCGTCGTCGTGGAGGAGGAGGCGGGCCGGCTTTTGGTTTTGCAGGTGGTGTTCATCCTCTCCGGCGATGGAGCTCGTGGTGGTTCCATGGTGGAGCACCTCCGTCATCGCGCTCGAGACCCCCGGTGGCCGCCGGCGCGATTTCCCCCGCTCTGGATTCCGGTGCGGCGGATCCAGGTCTGAAGACTGATGCCGCGGTGGTTGCAGCAAGGGAGAGTGGAGATCGGCAGCGCAGGATGGAGGCTCTTCGGAGTTCGAGGATCGGCGACTTCCCGTCCGCCTGGGGGCATCTTCGTGTTCAAGGCTGTGAAGGTGCGGCGGCGGCGCGCCGCCGGCATGTGCTGCTCGTGTCGGTACCTTCTCTCTGCAGAGGGACTGTTGTGTTATTTTCATCTTCGAGGAGGTCCTCTCTGTAACTTTGTTGTAATCCTGTGGTATCCCGCAAAAAAAAAATGCATGAATGAATAATGCACGCACAATATGGAGAGATGAGACATGAGACAGTGAACATGAAACATAAAAATCACGTGACTCCATGACGATGAGCACCTATAGTAGGGGAGAAACCGAGTTCACCAGTCTAGGAGAGGGGCTCTCCCCTCTCCCCTCTCCCCTCTCGACCCCTCCGCGCCGCCACCCCAGGGCGGCGCCAGGGGGATCAGATCCCGGCCCCTCAACTCCTCCTCTCTGCCGGCGAAGCCTGCCGCCGTTGCCGCCGGCTTTTGCCGCGGTGGCGGCGGCGCCCGGCGCCAAAGGCACTAGGGCTGGAGGTTGTGGCGGCCACTACCGGGCGTGACTGGGGCGCCTCGGGCAGGGGGCTGTGCACGGCGGCCATGGCGGCTGCCTGGCCGTGCGGCGGCGATCGGCGGCCGCGATGCGGCGGCGGTGGCTGCGGATCTCGGTCCATCGAGATCCATCTTCGACACATCTGAAGGTGCGAGAAGGGGGCAGCGAGGGGCGGCGGCGCTCCGCTGTCGGCGCTTGGGCCCCATGATGGGCTAGCGTGATCCGGCCAGCGACGAGGTCGGGTGGTGCGGCTGCCGGTGAAAATCGCGCGGCTTCGGCTATGGCGGACAATGGCGGCGTCTCCGACGTCGTTTCCTTATCGAGGCATCGTCATTGCAGTCCGCGTCACCCATCTTGGACTGCTCCGGGGGAAACCCTAGATCTGGGTCTCCCGGATCGGACGATGACGGCCCTTTCAGGGTCGTTCTCCCTCCTGGGGGCATCGTTTGGAGCAGATGCTGGATGGGACGGGCAAGGAGAGGTGGCGTGTTGAGGCATCTAACACGTCGTCGACGGCGAGTCTTGGCGGCGCGGCGCAGCGGAGTCTCGGCGCTGGACGTGTGATGATGATGACGCGCAGATCGGATATGCTGTTTGGCGTCATGGCGACGTCGCCGGCGGTCTTGCAAGGCCATGGCGTTGATCTTTGCCTGAAGATGGGTTCTAGGAAGACGGCGGTAGCGACTTCTGTAGCGCGCACATGCGGTGCGCGTTGAGAGTTTGCTGGACCGGTACTCGGTTGTAGATGATGCGTGTAGGTGGGAGGTCAAGGCATGCGGCTCTGATCATGGCCACCCCCATCATAGTTGTAGCGACTTTTTGTTGCCGAGCGGCTGACTTCGGTTTGATCAATGTTGTAACTTGTAAACTTTGATGAATAATTGCGGATGGCTGTGTGCATCACTTTGATGCAGAGGCCGAGGACCCGCACCCTCTTATCTAAAAAAAACCAGTCAATCTTTTATCTATTTTGGAAACTTCTGCTGGGACACCGACACAGCCTGCCTGATTAAGTACCGGCACACCTAGCTGTAGCTACTCCGGTGTGGTACTACTATTTCGCTTATTTCAGGTACCGACCAACAGTAATATCACAAAGCAGCGTTCAGTTCTGGTCGCCTCTAGCCCGTGGGCTGTCACGAACCAATCTCTCTCGACAAAATCACACAACACTGACATATCGACAGCGAGGTCTTTGGAAACCATCTAACTCGATGGACTAAACATGAGGAAATATTAGACCATCTCCACCGATGCTGCATAGATCCATCCATCTGTCGCCTCGCCATGCCCTGGAACTTCTTTTGGTTGCTGTTCGTAACACGCGCCCCACGCAGCACAGCCAGCGAGCGAGCAATGGCGAGACTATCACCAAGTTAGACCTAACGAGGAGCAGAAGGTACAGATAAGCAGTTTCGAATAAGGTTTCACTGTCAGACAAGTTTTTAGGGGTTTTTGATATGACAGATAAAATAAACTGCGAGTAAATAAATGTGAGTAAATAAAGTACGAGTAAATAAAAGAGAGCAGCAATAATTACAGCGAGTGGCCCATCCTTTTCAACACAAAGGACAAGCCGGTTGTTTACTTATGATTACCAATCGTTCCTGAGGACACACGGGAGAGTATTGTCAAGTGCTTTCACTTCATATCGCTGATTAATCTTTAATGTTTTGATAAGTATTGTGAGGGTGAACCTATGCTAAACGCACCAGAGGAAGAGGAAATACAACTCTACAAATATCATAACGGTCTTTGCTAGTCGACTTTCTTTCCCTTAACTTCCAGTTGTTATAGACCACTAGGTCTTGCTCTTGCATGCAGATTCACACGCGTTTTGTTATTTTGAAAAGATAACAAATGAGCACGAGTATTGAACCCCACCGTGTGCTCACTAGCTCAGTGCATAACTAACGAAGCTAGAATGTATTTATCAACTAAAAAGAAATATATTTTGTGCTTGTACTCCAAGTGTTTTGATTATTTATCTTTTTTACAGGTATAAGTTTATAGTTTGAATTTTTTCCCCTGTGAGTTAGCTGCTCATTTTAAAGCAATGAGTAGAGACCTTTTGCACCGAGCTCTAGTGACCACTCCAATTTAAAATTTTCATGAGTTCCAATATATGTGTTTCAAAAAATTCTGAAAAAAACTCGAATGTAGACAATAGTATATTCCACGAACGTGTAAATATCAAATCCAAATACTTTTTATTTTGTGCTATAAAAAATGACAAATTGTGGATCTAAATATGCCTATTTTCAAATCTCTAAGTTTTACCAGATTATGTTATGTTTGTATATCCCATAATTTAAAGTATTTCAAACTGAAAATTTGCACGCTTATGAGATACACCATTAGCTAGACACGTGATTTTTCAGATTTTTTGAACTCACAAATATAATTTTTAAAAAAATTAACTGGAGTGAGCACTGGAGCTGGGAGCAAATAACACTTTCTGTAAAGCAACACAATATCAAGATTGAAAATGTGCAATTGGGTAGTTAAAATTTCTGAAACTTGAATTATAGATTTTCCATAAAATTATACATATTTTGTGTGTGTTGATTTTTGGGGGTAGAAAGGTGCAATTGCTTATTGGAAACTAAAATGAGCCAGAGTTTCGGGTTAAGATTCTTTTGCGAGAGCATGAAAAAGGACTTACCTTATGCTCTTTAGAAGTAGGAAACAATTTACAGGTGACCAGTAAGAAACTTCGAACGACCGGTTCCGTGTAACATTTGGACGGTGGACATTATCAAACACATTACACGTTCAAATGTACAGCCGGCTAGCATGCATGTACTACTTGTGGTGGTGCCGACCGACCCTGCGTGCATCTTGGATGTTGGTCGATCCATCCAACTGCTGCGAGTTATTTGCTTCCTGGCAAAAGTAAAAAGCAAGAAGGATCTTTTTTTTCGTGATTTTCTTATCTTAGCGAGAAGGATATTCGATACATCCCCACAGGAGTCGAACTTGGGGAGCCGTGGTAACAACCGGTCACCCCACCATTGGGCCACAGCCAGAGCCTCAGAAAGGATCGACTTAGAAAATATAAGTTCATTTATTCGCTTAATAATATTTTGATCAAGAACCATAGATGATTGGTACTAGTAGCTACTCCTTACGTTTTTAAATACAAGATGTTTTAACATTTGTCCACATTCACTCGTATATAAATGAATCTAGATGTGTTTTACTTTGTATGTTCACTCATTTTTAATATGTATATCTAAACAATAAATAGACCACCTAAAACATAATCTTTACTATTAAATGGGAGTCTGCAGTCGTGATGGTCCGTTGGTATGGTACGTCGTCGGCAGACCAGCAGACGATTGGACGAATCGTCACCGCCCAATCGCCTTCCCAGTGTCTTCACACCGTACGATTTTCGTGTACGAGAAAATTACATTGGATTGCCGCCGCTCAGTGGCCCGAAGCGGTACGAAGCGTCGATCACTCCTACCTCCTACCCGACCAATCTCACCACAAACCCTAGCCATTCTCAACTCCTCCCGCGCACGCCGTCTGATTCACGCCGGACGCCAGCGAATCAAGGTCTCCGGCGACCGAAGCGAGTGATTGAAGGTCGGAATTGATCCGTAGACTTCCGATTCCTCATCGTCGCCGCACCAATCGAGTAGGTACTCGCTGCCACAGCCAGGTGTTCGTCCCCGTCCCGTCTTGCAGCCGAGGCCACGATCTTGCCTCCACCTCCAATATCCCCTGCCGTAGCTACGAGATCCCAGCGGCCGTGTCCCGAGCTCCGCTGTGAGCGCGCTAGGCGAGGACAGAAAAGGGCGAGAGTCCAACCCTCTTTCGTGCGCGATGCCTGGTCGCCTGACGACCTGCTCACCGCCGCTCCAGCGGACTACTCTGTCTCGACGAAGCTGCCCTGTCTCGGTGGCACACACGCCGCAGTCGCGCGCGAGGCGAGGACGAGAAGAAGGCGTGAGTCTGCACGAAAAAATTGGCACTAGTAGAAAATGGGCCTATGGTCCCGGTTCGGTTGGGCCTTCAGTCCCGGTTGCCCAACCGGGACTGGCCAATCGGGACCAATGCTGGTCCCGGTTGGGCCACGAACCGGGACCAATGGTTGTCCACGTGGCCTGGTCTGGCTGCTCGTGGGGGGAGACTCATTGGTCCCGGTTCGTATTAAGAACCGGGACCAATGAGTGCTTTTTTTTTTTTGGTATTTAGGGTTTAGGATTCGATCTCGCCGGTGCCCCCTCTCGCCGGTGCCCCCTCTCCCTCTCGCCGGTGCCCCCTATCGCCGGTGCCCCCTCTCCCTCTCGCCGGTGCCCCCTCTCGCCGGTGCCCCCTCTCCTTCTCGCCGGTGCCCCCTCTCGCTATCGCCGGTGCCCCCTCTCCCTCTCGCCGGTGCCTCCGTCGTCTCCCCCTTCTTCGCATCGCCGACGAGCTCTCCATCGTTTCCGTACGCATATTATACGCTCTACTATATACACAGTACACGTTGATGCATATATAATTAATATTCGATCTCTTGCGAGAATACAACTATTTAATTACATGGAGATAGATCAAGCCATCAAGGCATATTTAGTTCATCGTCCGAAGCATAATGTTCTCCCTTTTCATCGATGCCTCCCTAAGCAGAAATCCCGCCAATTCCTCTTGAATTGCTCCTACGCGCAGTTTTGGTTCGAGCGTCTCCCGCAGGTCGCTCAAATAGTTGTTCTCCGCTCAGTGGTCAACTCGCGAATGAACTCGCAAACGTAGAATCCACATAAATTACTCCCCGGTGGCTGCTGCGGACATGTCACCGATTTATAAGTTAGCTCATCTTTGAATGGACCTTCTACCTTCTGTTTGAAATGTGTCCAACACCTGCTTTGGCAAAGAAAATGAACAAAGGAGTTATTAATTACTTGACATCAGGGAACGAACGAAAGAGGGCGATATAATGCGATAATGATTGAAATTACTTGTTGAGCATTTCTTTCATGTCGGACCACATGTCTTGGTCCCAACTTAATGAGTCGTGGACTTCAACTGTGGACTTGTCAGGTTGAATGCTTAGCAGAATCCAGTGGAACCTGCGGACGTTTACATAAAGCAGACATGCATAGCTCATTAATTACACTTAACATCGAGAAAGCCAAATAAAAATATGTACAAGACAAAAACACTCACTTGAAGTTGTAAGGAAATAGTATTTCCGTACAGAAATGTTGCATGGTTAAAAAGGTGGTCAGGTCATGCTCCACGTCTTTGGGGTGATTGACTAAGGTATATGAATTCACGATATACGGGTCAACGAACCCAACCTCAAAAACTTTAGTTCTTTTGCATTCCATCATCTTCATTCTGCATAATAGCGTACAAAAGGATATATATATAGTCAGGATAATATAATACAGGCAATGAACGAGCTGAGCTAGAGACTTAATTACGAAAATAAATCACTTACAGACAATAGCAAGAGAGGATAGATTTGTCGAGGGCGCGCTTTTGGAATAACTGGAACAGTTCAGTCAGTTGAACCTGTATAACGTAACGTTTGAAGAAATGCTCCACTCTAACGTCCACCGGAAACCATCTTTCGCGTCCTTCTTTGATGTGTGCACCAGGTACCAGTTATGCAATTTCGCATATGTGTTGATAGACGCGCGAGCTCCTCATTACTGACCATAGGCTCCCCTTGGACATATTTCCGTGCCATCTCTAACATTGGCGCAGATTCATAGCCTAAAAGTTGACCAAGGCTCATACCCAAGGCGGTAGCCTGTTCCTTGGCCTGCGATACAGTGACACCAAGTTCTTTAGCAGCAGCCATGGCTCTGGGGTCCAATAATTCCAGGTCCTTATCCATAGCGTCTCTGAAGTCCTTGTCGGCATCGGAACACACTATGAGCGGGGGGACCGATTGATTTTTCTGCTGTCCGAGCTGGGCAATTTGTTTCCCGCTTTTTGCACTTCTTCCCTTGTTCTGCTCAGACTGGGCACGTGCTAGCTTAGTAAGTTCACGACCATAGTCAGATGGCAGATTCATCGATATCTGGGATGGCTGCTCAAGGAAGGACTTTCTCCACTTTTTGGTTTTTGCATCATATACCGGCTTCTGCTCGGGCTTTTTTGGTGCAAAAAAAGCCTTATTGTAGGCAGCCACCTCCGCGGCGTTTTCCGCTACAGTCCTGTCATAAGGTCTAATGGGAAGATTCTTATGAGGTACTGTTGGGAGGGGCGACCTTTTACGTTTCGGTGATCGCTTACCCCTCATAGTACGAGCGGTGGGCGGAAACGGCTGACGCGGCGGCGGAGACGGCTGCGCTGGAGACTGGTGAGGCGGTGAAGAGGACTGTTGCGCTGGAGACTGGTGAGGCGGTGAAGAGGACTGTTGCGCTGGAGACTGGTGAGGAGTCGATGGCCTTGGCTGCCAGTTCGGAAGCACGATGAATTCCTTTGGCCATAGAATGGTCGCTTTCTTGGCTTCTCCAAGTTCAAGCACCTCCCCATCTTCACCTGCAGGGTGTTGCAGCTTCAGCTCCTCATAATCTTTCATCACTTCATCCACCGCGACAACAGCGTAGCCATTTGGAACCGGAGAGAAATGGTAAGTTGGATTAGGTCCAATTGGTACGACATAGCCGACCGCCACCTTAAAGGTTAAGTTAAAAACTTTCACATGCATCTCACAAGGTGTGCTCTCCATGATATCATCCACTGGGTAGCGACGAAGTGGAGCCACTGCATCATCATTACCATCCTGGAGCTCCGTGGAAGCCACGCTGCTTTTCCGATTCGATGGGACACCGGTACCATCGCATGCAGCTTCTACCATGTGCCGTTGAGATTGGCCGCTAGTACCTTGCTGGCTAAGCACGGCAATTTGTTCCTTCTGCAGCTTTAATTCTTCTTCTATATTACGCAGCCGGTCTGCAGCAGCGCGTGCTTCCATTGCCTCCTTTCCTTTCTCCTCTGATGGCTTCTATCAGGAAATTTCTTCCTGTGCTCGGGAATCGCAATTGTCTTGGGCTTGGAGCCAGGTACGCCTCGTAACCGTCCGTCGTGTTCCTTATTCCCAAGGGCGCGTGTGAGCTCGTCATCCTCTCTATCGGGAATGAACCGTCCCTCTTCAACATCCTTTACTGCTTTTCTAATTTCTTGGATGGGTAGTAGGGGATTATCTTTGTGTCTTCTGTTATATATGCACTTCCCTTCTGCGTCCAACGTGCCCCCATGCCCGTAAAACCAATTTCTTGCCCGTTCGATCCACTTGAGTGGCTCTGGAGTGATCCCATTAGCCAGCAGGTCCGCCTCAAGTTTCTCCCACTTAGGCATGCTACCAGCGTAGCCACCAGGCCCCATAGTATGGTGGTACATCTTTAGAGCAGCATTTGCCGCATTTTTTGCAGACTTTTCCAGAGCTTCCTCTGATTTCTTGTACGCCACAAATTCTTCCCAGTAGTCCTTTATCTTCTCATACCCTTTATCGAAGTCTGGAGTCTTATTTTTCTTGACAAACAGTTTGTTCAATCTTTTCTTCCAGTTCTTGAATAGCTCGGCCATCTTCTTAAGTGCCCAGTCCTTGACTTTTTGCTCCATGATTTTCCGGGCAATCTTTTCTGCCTCATCTGGATCCTCCTCATCTGAATCCACCTCTGGCGCCGGCAGGGTGAAATTAACCATGAGCTTTCTCCAAAGTCTTTCTTTGCCCTCATCGCTGACATATAGCTGTCCTTTCTCCTTGGCCGATGCCATTCTCGAACGGTGATCGGGATGAAGTCCCTAACAAGAACTCCGCATTGCTTTACCATTTTATTTTTAACACCAGGGGGAGCAGTCGGTGTGCCGTCTTCAGCGACTCTTTCGATCGTGTACCTTTCTTGGTCGCCCAACTTTTTGGCTGGGCCTCGTTTTGTCCTTACAGAAGATTTGCTCGATCCGGAGGGCTAAAAGAAGAAAGAGCGTTAATATATGTATATAGACATCAGAGGCTTAATTAATACAATCTTCGGCTTCATTAATATATGTATATGCACCTCGCCGGAGTTTGCAACATTTAATGTTCCACCGGAGCCTTCGGCTTCTCCCTCGTCGGCTTCTCCCTCGCTGACTTCTCCCTCACCCCGGCCGTCGGGTTCTACCTCACCGGAGCCGTCTCTTCGGTTGAGAGACTCATCTCCCTCACCGGAGTTGTTCAAAAACTCCGTGGTGACATCGACAATATCTTCCGGCCCGCGGATTATATCCTGGAGGATATTTTCCTGATCTTCGTCTCGTTCCATAGTTTCTGCAAATTAAGAACAATGCACAAAACTTTAGTTGGGTAACTTGTTCCATATGTCAAGATACATCTACAATATCATCTCATTTGCAAGAACAAATTAGAAACTTCATATGCTGCCGTATCGTAAACCCGTAAACTCGTAAACTCGTATCGTAAACCCGTAAACTCGTATCGTAAACCCGTAAACTCGTATCGTAAACCCGTAAACTCGTATCGTAAACCCGTAAACCGTAAACTCGTATCGTAAACCCGTAAACTCGTAAACTCGTATCGTAAACCCGTAAACTCGTTAACTCGTATCGTAAACCCGTAAACTCGTTAACTCGTATCGTAAACCCGTAAACTCGTTAACTCGTATCGTAAACCCGTAAACTCGTAAACTCGTATCGTAAACCCGTAAACTCCTAACACAGTACTAACAATTCCTAACACAATTTTACATCACAAAAAATCCTAAATGTTTTCCCTAATGCAGCAAGTAATTCACTATATACATCACACTAAAATTGTAACCTACAATTTTAATCTAATATATTACTTCTAACCTAACAATTTCTATATACATCACAATTGCTACAATTTTAATCTAATTACTTCTAACCTAGTAGAATGCAGCAAGTAATTCACTATATACATCACACTAAAATTGTAACCTACAATTTTAATCTAATATATATATTGTACAAAAAAAACTGTAAATTGGCTAACATTTTGGTGAACAACAAATATACATCACACTAAAACTGTAAATTGGCTAACATTTTGGTGAACAACAAATATACATTGTACAAAAAAAAAATCTTGCCAACATTTGGACGAATTTTGCCAACATTTGGACGTGTACAGTACGTACGTAGCGGCGACGGCGGCCGGGGATCGATCGGCAGGGACGGCGAGGCGGCGTCAGGGCAGGGCAGGGGTGTGGGCGTGCGGCCGGCGTCGGGGGCGCGAGAGGCGTCGACGGTGTTGGGGCGGCGCGGCGTCGGGGGCAGCGTCGACGGCGTGGGGGCGGCCGTGGAGGGCGCGAGCGGGGGGCGCGGCCGTGGAGGAGAGGTGGCGCGTGTGGAGGAGGTGGCGCGGCCGTCCAGGGCGCGGCGGACGTCGACGGCGGCGGCGGGGCGCGGCGTGGGGCGCGGCGTGGAGGTCGGGCAGCCTGCCGGCGTCGTTTCGCTCTGCGTCGCGCCTTCCGGTCCTTAGTCGATTTTGCCTGAATGGGGAAGAAGAGAGGGCGCGAGCAGTTATACTAGGACTCATTGGTCCCGGTTGCTGGCAAGAACCGGGACCAATGACCCTTTGGTCCCGGTTCTTTCCACCAACCGGGACCAAAGAGTGGGCAGTTAATGCCGCGGGATCCACGGACTCATTGGTCCCGGTTCTTGGTAGAAACCGGGACCAAAGAGTCCTTTTTCAAAATTATTTCGAACTTTTCAGTTCTGAAATTTTGTTCCCGCCTTTTTTTTTCTTATTTAGGTGTTTGGATATGAATTTCAAATGGTTTTGAATCTGAAAAGACTTTCAACATGAAAAGTTTTTAAATTTGAATAAATAATCCAAAACCATTTTCTGTTTTCTAAAATAATTATTCTAACTATACAAACTATTAACCATTTTGCCATTTTCAATTAAAAATGCATTAACTTTATTGCATATTTTGAATTGACAAAACTTTCAACATGATTAAATCCGTAAGTCGAAACTCGACTAATAATACGTATAAATCGATAAAAATTGATTAAGTAAGATTTATGATTAAGTAATAATAATTATTAATTCAGTTAATTCTATTTTTGGTGTTGTAAAATCCCATGGCAAGCAGAAGTAAATGCAGAACAATTTCAGAAAACCTATATTTGTAAGATGAATGTTTGGTGTTGTAAAATGCAGAAGAAAGCAGATAAAAATTATTAATTCATTTATCTTAATGCATTACATAAAAGGTTTAATACATTATTACACATGATACAACGTCTCACAAGCGCTTGAAAGAAACACACCCCTGATCCAACATCACGAACATTATTCTACATAAACGGACTTGCTGGCTCGAAGGCCGTAGGATTAGGGGGAACGGCGGGAGGAGCCAGCCCCGTGGGCGGCCGCCCGGTTCTCGCGCGCACGTTTGCGGCGGAGGGCAAGATCCATGGAGGATGAGTCTTTCAGCGCCCAATCCAGATCGGAAGCCTCCTTCGCCTTGAGCTGGTAGGAAGTCTTGGCTCGCTGGACAGGGTAGTCGCGGACAGACTGGAAGGAGGCTTCCATGGCCTCCTGTATCTGCAACCCACAACCTTCTTCCCCGTCGTCGCTCCAGTCGAAGTCGTCGTCCTCCTCCTCCTCCGCGGGAGGAGCGGCGGCGCCTGGTGGAGGTGCAGCGGCGCCAGGTGGAGGTGCGGCGGCACCTGGTGGAGCAGGAGGCCGGTAGCTGGGCATTCCTCTCCACGCCGGGCTCGTGGGCATACGGCGGGATAGACTCCCGCGGTTGCGCCCAAGCGCGCTCTGCCGAGCACGCTCGACCTCGTCCAGAAGGCGCTGCGGCGGGCGTGGCGGATCCATCTCGTGGAGACGATGCGTTCGTGGCTAGGAATGGTGGATTAGGGTTTACCCCGTCGGCGACAATATATAAAGACCTCCAGGGCAGCGCTGGGGGAGGACAGGTGCCCAGGAAAGCGCTGGGGAGGACACGTGTCGTGACCGCAAAGCCCGTCTTTAGTCCCGGTTGGTGTTACCAACCGGGACTAAAGAAGCACACAGATCGTGTGTTTCTTTCAATCGCTTGTGAGCCGTTGGATCAGGGCCGGGTGTGTTTCTTTTGAGGGATTGTGAGCTGTTGGATCAGCAGTATCACGACCACTTCGTGAGCCACATGACCCGGTTGGTGTTACCAACCGGGACTAAAGAAGCACACGGATCGTGTGTTTCTTTCAAGCGCTTGTGAGACGTTGGATCAGGGGTGTGTTTCTTTTGAGGGATTGTGAGCTGTTGGATCAGCAGTATCACGACCACTTCGTGAGCCACATGACCCGGTTGGTGTTACCAACCGGGACTAAAGAAGCACACGTACCCTATATATAACCGCCCTCCTCAGACAAGTTACTCACTCACACAAAACATTCCAGCGTCACTCGGAGAGGCATCTTTGGGCAACCAGCGGCAAGACGTCTCTGATGACCTGCGACCGTTCCAAACGGTTGCAGATCATCAGAGATGTGTTGCCGGACGGTTGTAGATCATCAGAGACGTCTTGCCGCTGCTTGGATCGAAGTGGTGCTCAAACACAAAACATTCCAGCGTCACTCGGAGAGGCATCTTTGGGCAACCAGCGGCAAGACGTCTCTGATGACCTGCGACCGTTCCAAACGGTTGCAGATCATCAGAGATGTTTGCCGGACGGTTGTAGATCATCAGAGACGTCTTGCCGCTGCTTGGATCGAAGTGGTGCTCAAACACAAAACATTCCAGCGTCACTCGGAGAGGCATCTTTGGGCAACCAGTGGCAAGACGTCTCTGATGACCTGCGACCGTTCCAAACGGTTGCAGATCATCAGAGACGTCTTGCCGGACGGTTGTAGATCATCAGAGACGTCTTACCGCTGCTTGGATCGAAGTGGCGCTCAAACTCACGAGCCACCGTCGGGCTGTATGCAGGGGGAACTGTGTTTGGACGGTCGAAGCTGAGGTTTGAGAGGTTCCCACGGGAGGTGTGGGAGCCGACAACCACCTACCACGCGTGTTTCACCACATAAAGGTTTAATACATTACTACACATCACATAAAGGTTTAATACATTACATTGATTTACATAAAAGCCATGAACCCTTCTTCGCGTATGTCCCTGGCCTATGATCGCTTCAGCCGTAACCATGGAGCATCTTCATTATTTAACGGGATGCTTGGGTCAGTTCTCACTGTGAAGGGCGGAATTTCATCAAACTTATCATAATCTGCTGACATGTCTGTCTTGTCCTCGACTCCCACGATGTTTCTTTTCCCTGAAAGAACTACGTGACGCTTTGGCTCATCGTCTGATGTATTCGTTTGCTTGTTTTTTCTTTTTTTCGGTCTGGAGGACATGTCCTTCACATAGAAAACCTGAGCCACATCATTGGCTAGGACGAATGGTTCGTTCTTGTAACAACCAAGATTCTTGAGATCCACTGTTGTCATCCCGTACAGCTGGTCTACCTTTATCCCTTCTCCATTCATGTTGACCCAACTGCACCGAAACAAAGGGACCTTAAAAGTAGGTCCATAGTCAAGTTCCCATATCTCCTCTATGCGACCATAGTATGTGTCCTTTTGCCCATCGTCGTTTGTTGCATCAAAGCGGACACCACTGTTCTGGTTGGTGCTCTTTTTATCTTGGGCGATCGTGTAAAATGTATTCCCATTTATCTCGTACCCTTGGAAATTCAATACAGTCGAAGATGGTGACGCGGCCAACAAGTAGAGCTGATCTCCGACAGTGGTGTCATTCATGAGCTGTAATCGCAACCAACTGCCGAAGGTCTCCATGTGTTTTTCTTTAATCCAGGAGTCATCCTTCCCCGGGTTCTTGGAGCGTACATAATTCTTGTGTTCCTCGATATACGGAGCCACGAAGGTGGAACTTTGTAGAACTGTGTAGTGTGCTTGAGTTAAAGAATGCCCGTCCCTACATATCAGTGCTTTCTTTCCTAGCGTGCCTTTTCCACTCAGTCTCCCCTCATGCCGCGATTCAGGAACACCAATCGGCTTAAGGTCAGGAATAAAGTCAACACAGAACTCAATGACCTCTTCTGTTCCATAGCCCCTTGAGATGCTTCCTTCTGGCCTAGCACGGTTATGAACATATTTCTTCAAGACTCCCATGAACCTCTCGAAGGGGAACATATTGTGTAGAAATACAGGACCGAGAATGGCAATCTCGTCGCGTAGGTGAACCAGGAGATGCGTCATAATATTGAAGAATGATGGGGGGAACACCAACTCGAAGCTGACAAGACATTGGACCACAGCCTTCTGTAAACTTGGTAGAGTTACTGGATCGATGACCTTCTGAGATATTGCATTGAGGAATGCACATAGCTTCACAATGGGTACTCGAACATTTTCCGGTAGAAGCCCCCTCAATGCAACCGGAAGCAACTGCGTCATAATCACGTGGCAATCATGAGACTTCAGGTTCTGGAATTTTTTCTTTGCCATATTTATTATTCCCTTTATATTTGACGAGAAGCCAGCCGGGACCTTGATACTGCTCAGGCATTCAAAAAAGATTTCCTTCTCTGCTTTGGTAAGAGCGTATCTGCTTAAGTATTTACGCCCTTTATCCGTCTGCTTGTTGTATGGGTCTTTCATACGTTGCTGGTCTGCCCGTGCTTCCGGTGTATCTTTTGTCTTCCCATACACGCCCAGGAAGCCTAGCAGGTTCACGCAAAGATTCTTCGTCACGTGCATCACGTCGATTGAAGACCGGACCTCTAGGACTTTCCAATAGGGTAGCTCCCAGAATATAGAGCACTTCTTCCATATGGGTACGTGGTTGTCAGCGTCATTCGGAACAGATAGACTGCCAGGACCCTTTCCAAAGATTACTTCTAAATCCTTGACCATGTCATATATAACATCACCATCAGGGAGGTTAGGCTTCTTCCGGCGATCTGCCTCACCGTTGAAATGCTTGCCGGGCTTTCTTACGGCATGACCGTTCGGAAGAAATCGACGATGCCCCAGGTACACATTCTTGTTTCCCAAATGTATACTTTCAGTCTTATCTAAACAGTGCGTGCATGCATTGTATCCCTTGTTTGACTGTCCTGAAATGTTACTAAGAGCAGGCCAATCATTGATGGTTACGAACAGCAACGCTCGTAGGTCAAATTCCTGTTGTTTGTGCTCATCCCACACACGTACACCTGGTTCGGACCACAACTGCAAAAGTTCATCAACTAATGGCCGTAGGTACACATCAATGTCGTTGCCGGGTTGCTTCGGGCCTTGGATGAGCACTGGCATCATAATGAACTTCCGCTTCATGCACAACCAAGGAGGAAGGTTGTAGATACATAGAGTCACGGGCCAAGTGCTATGACTGGAGCTCTGCTCCCCAAAAGGATTAAAGCCATCTGTACTTAGACCAAATCTTAAGTTCCTTGCGTCATCTGAAAATGTCGGGAACTCTCTGTCGATTTTTCTCCACTGGGACCCATCGGCGGGGTGTCTCAACTTCCCGTCTTTCTTACGCTCTTCTTTGTGCCATCGCAACAACCTGGCATGCTCTTTGTTTCTGAACAGACGTTTCAACCGTGGTATTATAGGAGCATACCACATCACCTTAGCAGGAACCCTCTTCCGGGGGGGCTCGTCATCGCCCTCAACATCACCAGGGTCATCTTGTCTTATCTTGTACCGCAGTGCATTGCATACCGGGCATTTATCCATGTTCTCGTACTCACCGCGGTACAGGATGCAGTCATTAATGCATGCATGTATCTTCTGCACATCTAATCCTAGAGGGCAGATAGCCTTCTTTGCTTCGTATGTAGTCTCGGGCAATTCGTTATCCTTTGGAAGCTTCGGCTTCATTATTTTCAGTAACTTCTCAAATCCCTTGTCAGAACAACCAGTCTCTGCCTTCCATTTCAGCAGTTCCAGTGTGGTACCGAGCTTTGTGCTGCCATCTTCGCAGTTTGGGTACAGCAACTTTTTGTGATCCTCAAGCATGGCCTCCAACTTTAGCTTCTCCTTTTCTGTATCGCATTCTCGCTTTGCATCAGAAATGACCCCACCAAGACCATCAGCGGGCTCATCTGATGCCCGATGTTCACCTCTTTCTTCTTCAACGTCTTCCATAACAGTATCACCGCATTCCTCAGGGAACATAGGATAGTTGTCATCATCCTCCTCTTCTTCATTGTCTTCCATCGTAACCCCTCTTTCTCCGTGCTTGGTCCAACAATTATAGCTGGGCATGAAACCTTTCCGAATCACGTGGTCTTGAATGGTTCTCGGGTCAGAGTACTCCCTGACGTTCCGACACTTCTCACATGGACAAGGCATAAAATTATTCACTTTGTTTGCCTCAGCCACATCGAGAAATTTATGCAGGCCTGCAATAAACTCGGAACTGCGTCGTTCGCCGTACATCCATCGCATCCGTGCATCCATCTGCATCATATATATAATTAAGTTTATCAAATACCATTACAATAACATCTTGAATAGTGAAATGACCACCGTACATCGACACGTGCAATATTTCTGTATCAATTACAGACGAAAAGGATAAAGTTGCTAACCTCGGTGCGGGTCGGGCATTTCATCGAACACATCTTGTGCGTGGCAAAGAGAAAAAAAACTAGCACCCCCACTTCCCACCAATCCAGGAAAAAAAAACAGAGGAGAGAGGGGGGTGGGGGCAACAATATATAGGCAGGGGAGGGGTATTGGTCCCGGTTCTTGGCACGAACCGGGACCAAAGCTCCGCGGCATGCCACGTGGTCCGGCTCTGGAGCTTTGGTCCCGGTTCTTGGCATGAACCGGGACCAATGCCCCCAACCGAACCGGGACCATTGCCCCACGGGGCCCTGGCAGCTCGAACCGGGACCAGTGCCAGGCACTGGTCCCGGTTTTTGCCTGAACCGGGGCTAATGGCAAAACAGTACTCCGGACCAAAAGTCCTTTTTCTACTAGTGTGGCAGTCCCTTGGAGCCTGCAGGGACGCGATGCTCTGCTCGTGAATCTGAGCTAAGTCTGTTTTTCTCTGTTTCTCTACCAGCTCCAACATTCAGATTGCTTGGAACTTCTTTTCTCATGAAAGTAGCTACTTGATCTTGATCAAACATCCGTTTTTTTGTGGAAAAGGAAACTCAGATGTAAGATGAGGATGAGGTTGACACATCACACCGTGATCTGATTATATGCATCTTCATCCTAATATAATTCAATGCATCTTCAGACCAACTTACCACACCGTACCTGAGCACAGCTTTCCTTTTCCGTTTAGTTTGATTTTCTGCTATTTGTTACAGTAACCTAGAAATCTGAATTTTAAATCACATGACAGGGATCTCATGCTCAGCTTGTAAAGGCAGAACTAATTATGCGAGATCGAGGAGGATAATTATTGGATTATTTCGTATATGCAAACATTTTTCTCTATTGTATGGCATAACGAACACCATCAGAAAAAGCAAAGGTCAGAACCATTATTATTTCCTCTTTCAGTCTTCATTCTCATATTGACTAGCTTGTCGCAGTCCTGGACGGCGGCTGTGAGGTTGTCGCTGTCGTTGCTCATACTCTGTCCCTGCTTTGACCGAACACTGAGTAGCTGGTCGTTGTCCTGGAGGGCCTCGCGGAAAGTCGTGCCCAATAAGGCATGGGGTAGATATTCTTCACGGTCTCAGATTGCGCATTCTGTCGGTGAAGTGTTCTTTAATACAGTAGACTCTCTTGGAGATACCAATTGAGAGTGGAGTGTGAGTACTTAGTAATTAGTAGTTTTGTTTGTGTCTGTCAATTCTAGGGTTGGAGTAACATAATTACTGACGCAGCAACGGGTAAGAAATAGTATGTGATGAGTTAAATAATTTATTGTCATCCGCAAAAAAAAAAAAAATTATTGTCAACACAAATATAATTTAATTCCAGTGCAATGGATGAAAGGTTTTTCCTTTTGCCCTAAAAAATAGAAGTTTGTTCAATCTAATTCAGTAATGTTGAGCTCAGATCATACACAACAAATACTGCCTACAATTAAGCACGTTGAAAAAAAAGTTTACCACTCCTAAATGCCAAATGCACTATGTCATTTATCTTGAATCTATGGAGTAGATTGGAGTAATGGGTGTCACATGTGTGTTTATTATGGAGTGATGTGGGGGTGCTTAGGCCTTTCTGCTATTTGTTGTGTTGATTCTCGAATATTTTCCTTGTAATTTGTTTGGGATAGAAGCAATGTTGGTTTAAGTTTTTCTAACTCTATATTTCTACCTTTTGTGAGCTAGGATGGGGATTCTACATTTGTATCAGCACTGTGAAGGACAAGCAATGCATTTGACAAAGAAAATCTGTTACAAAACCTCACACTGAATAAATTTTACACAAATATTGGCGGCTTGAATTCCATTCCTGTCGGGCGGCGCACATGGAGAATATGAAGGTGTTACTGAATCCATGGGCGACGACACGGTCGCATCTATGCGAGTTCCAGCGCTGCCTCCACAACGATTACCGTGTCCCTGTCAGCCATATCTGAGGTGGTCCGACTAGGAACGCCTGAGAGCCGAGGTCGGTAGGTTGTCAATATAAGTCACCGATGGCAGGAAGAATGTGCAAGAAATGCACCAGGTATTTCACTCGATTGCTACCTCCGTCCCTCCATTTCTCTTTGCATATTTTTCTGATTCTTGCTGGTTTTGTTGTGGCAGCAAGGTATATGCAAGCAGGAAGATACAGTGCGAGGCGGTCAGCGTGGAGCTTCTTTTCTTTGCTAACAAGAGGCTCGCCGGTGAGGAGCCCTCATTTCAATACCTAAAAGAAAAATCTTGTGCTTGCTGGAGTTCTATTACCAAATAATAGACTCCCAGACGGACCACTGTTGTTTCCTGTGCTTTTGCCTCTGTTGCCAAATTGTTCTCACTTATGATTTCCTTTGTCCTTTGTGTTGTGTCATTTTGGTAGATTCCTAGGATTTGTATTTGACAATCCATAGTTCGGTATTGCAGGGTTATTGATTTAGCTGAATAGTCTGATCGGTCCATCGCTAGCTTGTTCTACATGCAAGATATCTTGTTTCTGCTATAGAAGAAGTGTAGAGTAACCAGGATAATTTCACACAGGGGCTTTACTAACATGATCACTGATGCCATGTTTCCAAACCATGTCAGAGTGGAACATGGGTTCGATGCATAGCAGTTTTTCATATCTTTCTTGAGTATTTCCCAAGTATCTGGCCTGGTCCTCTAGCTGGAGCAATTTGCTAATTTGCAAGTCAAAAGTTTCTTAAAACTAGAAGTTGGTGATGCATAATTGTGTATATAATTCTACAACTTAGAAGGTGAACCAGGAAGGAGTGAATTATTAAATAACTTCATAAATTACATGCTTCCGCTATGTAATTTACTTTTTTTACACATAGAAGACAAGAATCTCTTAACGTCACATCCAGCATTCTGATTAAATTAACGGGTCAGATTGCAATAGTCTATACAAACCAATTGTATTTTGTTCACCTCAAAGCAAATTTTCACTATGTTACTTATTCTCACAGGTTCCTTGACCGCATTATCCATTGTTGCTATCCATAGTCGATGCTCAAGATTATTACAAGAATTTTTTATCCTCCTGTCTCCTTGGAAACCATCTCCAGTTTTACTGTTCCAGGCAAGTAAGTTGTATAATTTTTCACTTATGTATTACAGTAGCCATGAATTAACGATAACCATGTTCATGTATACTTTTAAATATTTCTTTCAGCCCACGTCAATGAATGGTATAAGTCATGTTTCCCTTTTAGTCTGCCAATTCCCAAAAAGTTACATTACTCGAAATATTAGTGCTCAATGTAGTAGGGTATTGTTACTGCTGGTTTGAATTACCAAGAGCCTATTTATGGTATGAGCTGAACAAAATACACCAAAGTTGTGCTTATTCTTTATTTTTTCTTGGTTTTCGAAAATGCTTCGTTGAAGATTTTCGAAAATGTTTTTTTTGGTTTTCAGTAAGGAAGAAAATACTCTTGACATTTCTATTAGTTTTGGTGCAACTATTTTACAATTTTTTGTGATGTAGCATATTTTTGAGTAACTTGTGAAGTATTTAACTATCATTTATAGTTTAAGTTTTGTTTCATGTGCTAACTAAAGAGCAAGCCGCAAGTACAACTATTGTGCTACCATTCAATTTCGTCGAGACATTTAGAGTTCCTCATATGGCCTACATGTCTTAAGATTTACTATGCACTTCACTTAGGTGTTTGTGTGACTTTTGTTGTGTCAGTTTTTGTGCAGGTAGCCGGTGTTGTAGACGTTATTTTCTGCCATGCAGGTGTAGAGTTTTTATTTTGAAAATTAGTTTAAGGGTGGCAATTGTATTTTGAAAAGCACTTTAGATTGGCTGTGAGAGAGAGCTAGAAAGAGAATATTTTTGTTCAGAAACAATCATGAGAGGTCGTCATTCCCAATCTTGTTCCAAGCTACGAATTCTCAATGAAGATACTCTTTAGTCTTTCATAAAGCAATATTCCTCTGTCGTACTCAGTAAGTTGATTAGTATCTTCCATCCATTTTGCTATATTGTTTCCTCAAGTGATTTGATGTCTAATGACATAAATGAAATCGTTATCCCAGATTTTCTAAAAGAATGAGGATAACACTTTTACTAAATACCGCCCAGCACTATTTTCACTGAAATTATTTGCTGGCAAACTTTACTCCAATAGTGGCAAATTTCACTACAGAGAAGATGTGAGTAGATTGGCAGACCACATTTTGGGTCGGTATATTTTCTAAATTATATTTTTATTGGAAACCATTAGGAAATTACTTTAGGCCTTTGATCTTTAAATAATTAATTTTTTGTATATACTTTTTACAGGTTCATTTTCAGGAGACAAAAGACTATAAAAAGAATATGAGATGACTGATTTTTTTTGCCCATTTATTTGTTTGGCGCACAGTTTTTGAGATATTGGATATACTGAGTGACCATCTTACGAATGTAAATCACTTGACAAAAGTTGGATTATTGGAGCAAAATATGTACTCCCTCCATATCGATATATAAACATATAAGATGTTTTACCCTTTGAGATGATATTGAAAAAATATATTCAATATGTCTGCGCAAAATAGAATGATTCCTGATCAGTATCACTATATTTATTTCTCCGTGGCAGCACATAACTGCTTTGCTACAATTTGAGACGATTAGGTGTTTTCACTATCTTTGTTCAATCAAAGAATACAGAGAGACAAACACAGGAATCTCGAAATCCCGTAGCAACGCACGGGCATTCAACTAGTATATTTTAAAAATGGAGTGAGTACGAGGAAAGTTCTCTGCCATTATTAGACCTTGTACCGAGACGGCGTCGATCATGTTATGTGTTGCGACAGCTTGCATCTATTATTATTATTATATACTAAAAGCAAAATGAGAGAGTTTTTCGAGACACCACATTAATCCACATCATCTGAATTATTTAGACGGTTAGATGTATAATTGATGGTTATGATTCTATATAGAATCTAATTACGTAACACGTCTGATGTGTAACTCACGAAGCGTACCCCCACGTTAGGAGGCGTGTGGATCAGGGACTGTTTAAAACAAAACAAATCAGAGGAGTCTATGCGCAACACGGTGCAGCACGGTTCAATGACCAAAGAAAAAACACCAAAGCTGATCCATGCGTACGGGGAGCAAGCTCCAAAACTGATCAGTGCTGAGAAAAAAAAAGCTGATTGATACAAACTGATTTTAGCTAACACGGTTGTAAAAAAAAAATTCTGCTAACACGTATGCCATGTCAGTATATATGATAGTACCTAGAACATGCTGGTGACCTAAGTTCAAAAAGAACAAAACATGGATTCACAAAAAAAATATATGGTGGCGACCTGGCAGTAAAAATGTACGAGAGGCTCTAAAAGTAAGTAAGAAAAAACATGGATACACAAAAAAAAAACATGATGGCGACCTGGCAGTAGAAATGTACGAGAGGCTCTAAAAGTAAGTTGATTTGTGTGTATATAAGCTATATTCATCTTATGTCTTTTGGAAGAACACATGAGACATCGACTTCAAAGATTATGACCCTAAGTTGCTGGACTTGCAGGGCGCTAGAGACACAATCCTCACAATACAAACTTTTCAACACCGCTCTATCGCCAAAGTGTAGGGGAAAACATTATCAATAGTTAGACAGACATAATAGGCCTTAATTCCGTACGACGATCGCACCACCAGGACAATGCAGCGAGGAATACACCAATCATAACAAGTTAGCAACGATACTCTAGAGATTAATCAGTTCCTCTCTCACATCTCTAAACTTTTATCAGTTGTTGGAGGTGAAGGAATTCCGCAAAGATTAAAACATAGTCTTCTAAAGAAAAAGGGCGGGGATGTTGAAGGCAAAGTGAGTTTCGGAGTCAAATAGATGGGTAGGATTCTTCATAGAGAATGTATCTGGCCGTATAACTTTTTCTGTCTGAGAAAAGATATAAAAGTTCCGCACTAACATAAGAAAATATCGTATAATTTAATGTTTTTACTCTTGAATATGATAAAGCTTAGGAAGTATTTATAAATCACCATTAAAAGGAAATAAAAGTTTGTTTGAGTACAACCTTTGAGATAAGTATTTAATTATGCTCAATGAAACGATGGTTCGATGACCAAACATACATAAATGATATTATTTTGCATGAATTGTGGGGATAAATTGTATTATTTTCTATCGCATAGTATGAATGCCCATGAATCTATACATGTATTTCTTGGTCGTCTAAAGATGATGCTCCTCTCTAAATTAACAACCACTAAAGGATGTGCCCTCGCAACTCTAGTTTCTCTAATAATAACAGGCACAAGCTACCCACTGCATGAGTAATACGCGGAGAAAAATAGCAGAATCCACGAGGCTTGACAAGGCCAAACCAATCATCGATGGATCGATCGACGAGTACATGAAGAAGGAAGCTAGCTGGTGGACGTCACTTAACGAAATAATGAGATTAAGATGAGCACGTACAATGTTAAACGCACCAGAGCAAGTACATCTCTACAAATATTATAACGATTTGGTAAAATTCAGGCGATTCATTTTTTCTTGTTAACTTCTATAGATCACAAGATCTTCGCATGCAGATTCACATATGCTTTGCTATTTTGAAGAAAAAAACAAGACCCAGATGTACTGAACCCTTACGTGCTGCTCACTTTTTCTGAAAAAAAGAAGACAATTAATAGTCTCTGCATTGATTGAATGCATACAACTATATATTATGCACTGTTCACAATTCAGAACCTGAACATCATTGAACCGAAAAAATTACACCCGATGTTGTATGCCTCGCGACTAGAACTCCATAGAACCGCTAACCCTTCGATAAAAAATTGAAACAAACGAAAGTTACCCAACTCGTAAACTAACCCTTCAAAAGGGAATTGAGGCATGTGCATGCATTGATGATGACGAGTTAAACTGAAGGTCGATCTCAGAACTTTTGTCTCCAAAGTCGAGATTTGAGCCACCAATTTTAGCAAGCGCACAACACATGTGCGTGTGGACATTGCCTAATGAGAAATATTGTGTTTCCATCAAAGTGTGCATACTCGATGTTGAGTCCGGCTCTACCATCATCACTGTCAAATACGCTCGAGGAGATATCGGAGGAATGGAGACGTCCCATACTACCTCGCCTCATGTCTTTGTGTCGCTCCACCTTCAATCCATCATCAACAACAATACATAACTCTTCTGCTAGTCGCTATGGCGCAGAACCTCCACTAGCACAGAACGACACATCGGACACTCCTCTATGGAAAACAACACGAGTTAGGCCACGGAAGAAACCAATGTCCCGCGCGTGCCCGCACTGGGCCGTAAGACATGCCCATCACAAAGGGAATGAGTGAATAGGGGATCCATATTGTTAAAGGGTATCGTTCTGCCTCCGTTACTGATAAGTGCTCATCGCAAACAGCATTTGAACAATCTCTGCTGCCAAAAGGTGCAGCCCGACATCCCATGAACGTGGCCTATAATACCCCCCCCACTCCCTTCACTCTCACTGTTGCACTTCCAACTCTAGCCGCCGCACCGTCTCTTCACTCTTCAGTCTCGCGACGCTGGGGGCCGCCCCACCCTCTGGCCTTCACGCAGTACAAGCGTTAGCTGGTGTTGCAGGACGAGCGTGCCGAAGCCTCCCGCGCTCCGTCCCCCTGGGCCACAGCCGCACAACTGGCCGCCCCATTAGCCATCGCTAGATCCAGTATGTAGGTCGCCCTCCTTGCTGGGTGAACCTGCCGTCTTGCCCTCCTCGTCCTCGCCGTCGAACGAAGAGGAAGTGGAGGACCGTGATCTGGAGATCGTATGCCAACTCTTGGTTACCATTGTGCACCTTCATATCAGCAGCGGGGCGAGGACTCAGATTGATCTGTTTTCGATGTGTCATTTTGTAATCGGCTCCCGTCCGCATGCATGACTTGATGTCTCCTTATGAAATGTCGTGTGTATCACTTTCCGGCGACAATTAGTTGATGGCTCCGAAGGAGACGTCAACAAGTTCATCAACAACAGAAAAGACTCGTCTCGTACTTGTACTTCAAGTATTTTGATTATTTATATTTTGTACAAGTACAAGTTTATAGTTCGATTTTTTTTTGACCAACCGAGCGGGTGCTGTGTTGTTCTCATTAAGTAGAGGGAAAAGTCTGGTACAACAGCATGTCAAGAACAGCTAGCGTAACCAGAGAAGAAATAGTTCGATTTGTTTTTTTTTTTGGAGTTAGTTTCTCACTTAACCAGAGGGAAAAGTCGGGCTCGCAACCGGAAGTTCATGCTCAAGTCTCGTCCGGTGCAACAGTATAGGATAGCTGAGAAAGTGAGAAGCAACGTACGTACAGATACCTGATACCGCACGAATGCACGATACATGCCGGCACATACCCAGAGCGACATCAGCCTAGGATGCACGGGCAGAGTAGGCTGTGTCCGGCGCAGATATAGCTAGACGAGAGCGCTTTTATTGCTACCTGACGCAGAAGCCGAAACCACAGTCACCGAGGCCAAGGTGGGTGCTACACGGTTTTTTTTACAAATATGACCCTCTGTCGAACGTAATTGACATAAATGATCCCAGCGACACGTGTCTCTTCCCTCCATAGCACATGGCGGGAGGTACTTGTAGCCATAGGGATTGGCGGGAGGTACTTGTAGCCATAGGGATTGGCGGGAGGTCCATCTTGCCGTTGCTATTGGCGGGAGGTGGCGGGTCCCACGGGCATCAGGGCCGGCCAGCGTGGCAGTCGTCACGGCATCCCGCCATTGGGTGAGGCGGGAGGTGGTGGGCTTCTCAGCTTGCTCAGTTCTCGCGTGAAACTGTCGGCAGCATGCATGGCAAACGACAAAGGCGATTAGAAAGAAAAGCAAAAATAATCAGCATGCATGCATGCACATGGACACAGGCTACCCTCTCTCCACGGGGCGGGGCTAGCTCGCGCGCGAGGGCTCGCGCGTGTTCCGACAGCCCCGCACGTGCGCCTCCGACCGCGTCGCGATAAAAGCTGGGTGAGGAAGATGAACAGTGCCCCCGCCGCCGCCGTCGGCCGAACCGCCTGCCTCCACCACCGCGGCCGCCCCGCCTGCTCGAATCTCCTCCTCCGCCGGTCCGCCGCTGCCCCCGACCATCCCTCTAACCTCACCCTTCTTCTCCGGCACCGGCGACCATGCACCCCAAGTTAAGTCTCTTCTCGCCTCCGCCGCGGCCAGCGGCGGCTCCGGCTCGGCCTGGTCCCGTCCGAATCGATGGAGAATTGAAAGAACGGGTAAGGGAGAGAGAAAAAGGAAGGAGAAAGAAAGGAAGGAAGAGGAAGAAGATATGCACGTGGTGGGACCCACCCACGCGTCATGTGCCAGCGAAGCGAGCGAGGCGTCGCGCGCACGTAGGAAAGACGTTTCGCTCTCCGCGTGGCTCACCAACAGCTTTGCACTGCCCAATCATGCATGTTCGTAGCAAGGAAAAATTCGGAGCTGACCTCCCGCCATCGAACAGCTAGGGGACTCACTACCTCCCGCCATACCCAAGGACGGAATACACTTGCCGCCAGTCCGCTTGGCGGGACGTTCTTCCCGCCGCTCCAGATGGCTGGATGTGCCATGTGTCGGTTTTATAGCCTAGGCTATTTTTGGCAATGAAATTGAGAAGGGCCCACTTTTGACAAAACGATTGGGCAGATGGCTAGATTTGTAAAAAATCGGTGCTACACTGCACTCCACTCATGAGCCAATCAATCATATCATACCGTCACAGGGCCCGCCCGGGATCCTTCTTCACTAGTAGAAAAAGGGGATTTAGTCCCGATTGGTAAGGGGCTTTAGTCCCGGTTGGCCAACCGGGACTGCCAAACTGGGACTAAAGCCCCCATCCCCTAGTCCCGGTTTGCCACGAACCGGGACTAAAGACTCTCCACGTGGGCGGAGCCGAGCGCGGTCGGGTGGTGGACCTTTACACCAACCGGGACTAAAGGTTTGTGTTTTTTGTTTCTTTACAATTATTTTTCAGGATTTAGGGGGTTAGGGTTTAGGAGGGGTTTAGGGTTTCGGATTTTATGTTTTCCATTGTATGGAGATCACGTCGATGCGCAAAAACAAGTTTTCGTATACATAAAGTTCATACTATATGGAGATCACGTTGATGCATATACATACACATACAATTTGGTATACATATTTATTTAATTACATGGAGATCACTAAATTACATGGAGGCATTATCGGCTATGGAATTCTCCGGTTTCAGGTATGACCTCCGCAAGCAAAAATCCCGCCAATTCCTCCCCAATTGCTTTTATGCGGTGCTCTGGTAGGAGCGCGTTCCGCATCTTCTTCAACTTTAAAAGAAGGAGATTAATATGAATATATGAGTTGTGTGTATATATATCAAATCATCATTAAAAAAATATGAATGAAACTCAACACAATTGATGGTAATAAAATAAAATTGGGAATAGTGTTTACGTACATCAATTTGTCTTTGAGTTTTGCGGTTCTCACTGGTCATCCCGCGAATGAACTCGCAAACGTAGTATGCACATAAATTAGTCCCATGTGGCTGCTTCAGGCACCACTGTACGAGAATAGAATTCAATCAAATAATAATCAAGCATGATAATGGTATTGAAACTAGAATTAAAGAGATGCGTTGACCTAGGTAGTACTACTTACCTTGTTCAGAACAAAACTTAGCTCCGGTTTCCATGCACCGAATTCATCCTTGATGAACCGTTTCCAAACCCTGCCCGGCAAAGAAAATGAATAAAGGAGTTATTAATTACTTGATATCAGGAAATGAACGAAAGAGGCCGATATAGTGCGATAATGATTGAAATTACTTCTGGAGCATATTAGTCAGGCTCTTGTATTCTTTATGATCTTTCCTTAATGATTTCATGACTTCAACGGTTCCATCGTCAATTCTAATGATTAGCAGAATCCAGTGAAAACTGCGCACGTTTATATACGCAGTTATGCATAACTCATCAATTACAGTTAACATCGAGTAAGCAAAATAGAATGTGTACAAGACAGTAACACTCACATGAAGTTGTAAGGAAAAAGTATTTCTGATTTGTACATGTGTTCCTTTAAAAACCTTAGCAAAAGTAACTCTGTGTCGTTGGCATGGTTGTTTATGGTAACTTCATGAATGGTATTCGGGTCAATGAACCCAATGTCATAGATTCTCTCCTTTCTGCATTCGAGAATCTTCATTCTGCATAATAGCGTACAAAAGAATATAGTGAGGATAATTATAGATAATGAACGAGCTGAGCTAAAGACTTAAATTACAGAAATAAATCACTTACACACAATAGCAAGTCACGAGAGATTTGTCGAGGGCGTCTTGATTGTATAACTGAAAAAGTTCGGGAAAATCAATATGCACATCGTATTCTTGTAAGAAGTGCTCTTCCTTAACTGCCACCATGAGCATGATTTGCCCTCCTGATACGTAAAAAACGTATCTACTTTCCCGAACACTTTTGCTATTGTTTTACCTCTAACTTGTGTGTTTTGAATACAACTAATGCGGACTAACGCTGTTTTCAGCAGAATTGCCCTGGTGTCTTGTTTTTGTGCAGAAAGTCAACTTTCGGGAAAAACACCAGAAAAGATCGCAAACCTCCTATTTTACCAGAAGACTCACGGAGCCAGAAGGGGAGGCAGAGATGGGCCACGAGTGGCCCAAACCACATGGTGGCGCGGCCGGGGGCCCACCGCGCCAGCCATGAGGAGGGCGACTCGGGCACCTCCCCGAGTCCCCCTTTCGACTACTTAACCCTCTCTGACCTAAAACGCGAGGGGGTCGTCCACTTCATCCAGAAACATCACCGTACGCCGCCACCATCGCGAAACCTATTTCGGGGACCAGAAACTCCGTTCTGGCACTCCGCCGGGACGGGGAATTGGAGGAGATCATCGCCATCATCATCACCGACGCTTCTCCATCGACCATCCATGTTTCCCCCATCCATGTGTGAGTAATTCCCTGCTGTAGGCTGAGGGGGATGGTAGGGATTGGATGAGATTGTTCATGTAATAAGTTATAAGATCATTAGGGCATGGTGCCTAGTATCCGTTGTTAGTACTTATTGATGTTGTTGCAACTTGTTGAGCTTAATGCTTGTCACTAGGGCCCGAGTGCCATGATTTCAGATCTGAACATGTTATTGTTTCATAATGATATGCACTGTTTATTGATCATACCTGCAAGTTGTATACACATATTGTTGTCCGGAACCCGCGGTCCCAAAGTGACAATAATTGGGACAGCCGAGGGGAATGGCTGCGATGTGAGGATCACATGTGTTCACGGCGTGTTAATGCTTTGCTCCGGTACTTTATTAAAAGGAGTACCTTAATTACCAGTAGATTCCCTTGAGGCCCGGCTGCCACCGGCTGGTAGGACAGAAGATGTTGTACAAGTTTCTCATTGCGAGCACGTACGACTATATACGGAACACATGCCTATGTTTACTTAGTACTTGGATGCTTTATCATTATTATCTGCAATGCCTATGTCTTGATTATTATATGAGCTATCTTATCCATGCAGCGCCCGTTCATCCATCCCTATGCCTACAGTGTTTTAATCCTACTGTTTACTGCAATCACTACTGCTGTCTCTATTTACTGCTGCTATTATTTCACCGCTACTACTGCTATAAAACTGTTGCTACTGATAATCTGTGTCGAGCAAGACTATTCACAGGTGCAGCTGAATTGACAACTCCGCTGTTAAGGCTCTCAAGTATTCTTTGGCTCCCCTTGTGTCGAATCAATAAATTGGGTTTTACTTCCCTCGAAGACTGTTGCGATCCCCTATACTTGTGGGTCATCAAGACTATTTTCTGGCGCCGTTGCCGGGGAGCATAGCTTTATTTGTGAGTTCACTTGTGATCTATATTGCTCGCTGAAATTTATTCATCATGGGTAAAGCTCGTGATGAGAGGGTCCGTGTATTGCCATCCACTACAAGAAAAGGTACGACACTTAGTACCTCTGCTGCTCTTGACTCACCATCTGTATTGAGTCAACTTGTTACACCACCACAATCTTCACGTGTTGGTACTACTGCTGAATCTGAAATTGCCTCTGATAATGTTGATGATGCTTCTACTGTGATTGATGAGAATATTTCATTAGGTCCACTTTTAGATGCTGCTATTGCTAAGTCTAAACAACTTGAAAATACTAGAACACCTAATGGAAGTCCTACTACTCCTGTTTATTCACCTGAGTTAAGGGATTATACTTGTGATGATGATCCTGATGAAACTTATGTGGAACTTGATGATGATTTTATTGATAAATGTAATGCTACTACTGGTGCAAGTAATATGAGAAATTTTCTTGCACAACATGCTGTTAAATACAAGTTGTCACCTGATCCTAAGTTTGCCACTTCTCCTATAAACATTAAAGATAAGGATTATGATTTTTCTCTTGATTTATCTCATATATCTATTGTTGAGAAAACTCCTTTTTGTGGCACTAAGAGTGAAAGTGCTGTAGAGCACATGAATGAGCTCTCTACTTTGAGTGGCTTATTTTCTGATGATATTAAGAAGCGTAGCTATTTTGTTGCTAAGATTTTTCCTTTCTCATTAAAAGATGATGCTAAAGCTTGGTATAACAACTTGTCTCCTGGTTCTATTACTAGTCCTACTGGTTTGCTTGATGTTTTCTTTCAGAAATATTTCCCTGCTAGTGCTCAACATGATGCTTTGCAGAGAATTTATAACTTTGACCAGGAAGATGAAGAGAAACTTCCAGAGGCATGGACAAGGTTTTGCTCTCTTATCAGAGCTCGGCCTGGACATGATTTGGAAAAGCATGATCTACTTGATATATTTTACAGTGGACTAACTATTGAATCTAGAGCATATCTGGATAGTTGTGCTAGTTGTGTTTTCAGGAAAAGAACCCCTGAAGAAGCTGAAGAATTATTGGCTAAAATCAGCCAGAATTATGATGATTGGACTCTACCTGCGCCGACCCCCACACCTACACCGACACCAATATCAAAGAAGAGGGGAGGTATGATTGAATTGAATGATGAAACAATGAGGGAGGCCAAGAAGACTCTCATTGAGAAGGGTATTAAATCTGAAGATGTGAAGAACCTTCCACCTATTGAAGATTTGTGTAAGCCAATTCCTCATCCATCCATAATTGAGGTTCACTCTCTCCACAGGTTCGATGAAGGAGATATTCCCTACTCTAAACCACCTGATCAATGCTTAGATGAATTTGATAATTATGTTATTAAGCAAGATAATTTTAATATGAGAGTAGAGAATCATTTGCATGAAAACTCTCAAGCTATTAGTAAGTTGCATGATATTGTGGAGAGAACCTCCAATGATGTTAAGATGCTTATTAAACATTTCCATATGGTTCAAACTCAAATTGATCAACTCACTAAAGTGCAACAAGACATGTTAGCCAATGCTTCTAAAGAAAAATTAAAACCTGTCTATGTTAGCACTAGAAGTGGAGCTCATACTCAGGATCCTTTATATCCTGAGGGACACCCTAAAAGAATTGAACAAGATTCTCAACTAGCTGAAAATCCAGTTTCTCCTTCTAAGAAAAAGAAGAAGAAGAAACATAAAAATGTTGTAGAATCCTCTGAAACTGTTAATGATCCTAATAGTATATCTATCTCTGATGCTGAAACTGAAAGTGGTAATGAACTTGATAGTGATAAGGATAAAAATGATGCTCTTGATAAAGAAGTTAGTGAAAAGGAACCTGAAAAGCATACTAAAAACACAAAGTACACTAAGGAAGACTTCATTGCTAAGAAACATGGTAATGAAAGGGAACCTTGGGTTCAAAAGCAAATGCCTTTTCCAACTAAGAAACTAAAATCAAAGGAAGAAGAACATTATAATAAATTTTGTGAATGGATGAAACCCTTGTTCTTGCAAATTCCTTTGACTGATGCTATTAAATTGCCTCCTTACTCAAAGTATATGAAAGATATTGTTTCTAACAAGAGGAAAATTCCTAATGAGGAAATTTCTACTATGCTTGCTAATTATTCTTTCAATGGCAAGGTTCCTAAGAAGCTTGGAGATCCAGGTATACCAACCATCCCTTGCTCCATCAAGAATAATTATGTTAGAACTGCTTTATGTGATTTGGGAGCAGGAGTTAGTGTTATGCCTTTTTCTCTCTATAAGAGACTCTATCTTGATAAATTGATACCTACTGATATATCTTTGCAAATGGCTGATAAATCTACTGCTGTTCCTGTTGGCATTTGTGAGGATGTCCCTGTTCAAGTGGCTAACAATTGTTTAATTTTGACTGATTTTGTTGTTCTTGAAATGCCTGAAGATGATAATATGTCTATTATTCTTGGAAGACCTTTTCTAAATACTGCAGGTGCTGTTATTGATTGCAATAAAGGAAAAGTAACTTTCAATGTTAATGATAAAGAACATACTGTTTATTTCCCCAAGAAAGTTGACAAGATTTATGGAGTCAATACCATCTCCAATTTTAAAACTATCAAAGTGGGAAGTATTGATTGCCCTATATATGATCATCAAGAAGGATATCAAAACATTATGATTGGATCCATATCAATACAATACAAGGTAACATGAGTGTTTCATGATGTTTAAATCATTTGTGTCATGTAAATTTATTTGGTGCCAAGACTTGATCAACCTTGTTATCAAATGTATTTGCATACATGAAAGAGCTAAACAGCATTTCTTTCTTCAACTTTGTTTTACCTCCTGTAGTGATAATTAGGTTGCAAAAGTTTAGTTGTTTTGAATTTTAAAAATAATTTTTCTGCCCAAGTTTTATTAATTTAAATATCCAGATTTCATGCAAATTGAAAGTTTTCAAAATCTGTAAAAATTATACCATTGGTCCTATTTTTCAAAGAGCATCGTGGGAGTGCCTGGTGCTGACCAAGGGGACCCACCATGGGGTCAAACCACATGGTGGCGCGGCTGCCCCTTGGCCGCGCCAGCCACTGAGGTGGGGCACCCTTGGCCCTCCAGCAGTTCCCCCACCTACCACTTCTTCCTCTTGCATCACTCAGCTCGTTTTTCTCTCTCACACTCGAGTTTTTGCTGTTCTTCCTCGCGATTTCGATCTCTTTGTTCAGCCCATCTCAGCTGCTGAGATTTGGGGCAATTGCTCTCAGGTATGTGACTCCTCCATGTATCCAAGTAGAATTTTGTTTAGTAAGTATACCTTGAGTATTTTGCTGCTGTAGGTGACTTGTTAAGTGAGTATGCATGCTTGTTCTATGTTGATATAATCAGTTTTGATGCATGTTTAGTCCTCTAGCAAGTCCATATAGTAGTTCCCCTCATTTGTATGCTTCAAAGATAATTTTTATGATATGTGTCAAAAATTTCAGAGGATGGAGGGAAATGAACACCAACTAAATCAATATGAATTGGTGGTTCCTGAGGTCATGGGGATCCATCGTGAAGAAGGAGTGTTCCCATCCTGCTATCCATGCTTGGAATTCATGAGAAGTTCGGGGATCTTGCGTGATTTTCGTACTCTTGTCTCTAATACAGGATTGAGTGATTTTGTAGAGGGAGAACCCTACCAATATGCAAAGCTAACTGTGTCTGTGGTGCAGGACTTTAGATTTGATTGGTCTTCACCTAACCCTATGGTTCACTATAAAATTTACAACAAAAGTGTCCACTTGCCTTTTGATGCTTTTTGTGCAGCAATTAGGGTGCCGCAATGGGGATCACGAGGGAAGATACATGGGCAACCCAAGCATTTGACGGACCTATACGAGGTAATATGTCAAGGAAGAACCTACTCAGATGAAAGTGGTAAAATTCGAAGTATTCAATTTCCATGCATTCGATATTTTGCTTACTTCATCACGAGGTGTGTACTTGCTAGGAAGACTGCAAATAAATTATCCATTCCTGATTTAGCTTTCCTAGCAGCAGCCTTGCAACATGATAAGAGTTATAATTTGGGTGCCTTGATAGCCTTTCGCATTGCTGCCAATCGCGAGAAAGGTGGATTTTGTGGAGGACTCATTGCTTCTCGTTTATTAGCTATGCATGGTGTAGTAGCTCTCCCTAATGATTTGCAGCTTCTTTAGAGAGGCTCGATTTTGCTTCCATGGGGAGGCATGGCTTTGTTACTAGTTGGTCTACTTTGAATAATCTATCTTATGAGGTGCCTTTTGCCAAGAAGGTGAGGTGGAAAATGGTTAAATCTGAGCGAATAGTCGCTTTGCCTGCACCACGTTTGTTTGATCTTGGTTTCAGGAATGTTTGGTCAGTCACCGAGGATGAATTCGATGCATACTTGAGGGAACATGCCCTGCACACAGAGGATGATGGAGAATGGGCGGACGAGGACTCCACTCAGTTTTCCGGGACTGGGGGCTCGCGCCCCTATCCTGGGGATGCTGGACCCTCTGCCTCATCTTCCTCAGCGGAGCCGGATGTTGAGCACGCCCAGTATGACCCGCCGGCTTGGAGTTCCTACCCGCGTTATTATTAGCCTCCACTTAGGCCAAAAGCCTAAGCTTGGGGGGAGGTATATCGACATCTCACTCATTTACATATCATATCTTGTCGATACTTTGTATATCCATGTTGCAGTTTTCTTTCTTTCTTTCTTTTTAATTGTTTACCTTTTATTGCTGCATTCCAAAACACAAAAAGACCAAAAATATTTCTGTTGTTTCTCTTCATTTGTTTCTTTAAGTTTCAGTATTAGTTTGCTTAGTTTTAAAATTCGGTTTGTTATTCAAAAATCAAAAATATTTTGCTTTATTGTTTGTTTCTTTTTGCTCTTGTTTCAAAAACTCGAAAACCCAAAAATATTTGTTGTTTCTTTTTGGTTTTGTATAGTGTTTTCAGAGTTGGACAGCCATCCGTGACTCCGATGGAGCTTGGTTTTCATTCTTATCATTCGAAGCAACACAAGTGAAAAAGCAATAAGGATGATCTACAACAACTCGAGTTGGGGTGAGAGGCTGGTATGAACTCTATTTGTTTTCATTTTTGTACATATACTCATCTATGTGAGCATGCTTAGTTGGTTCATGTGAGGTATATGTCATTTAGTGGATGCTTAGTAGTTCTTGTTCTCTCATGATCGGTCCCAATTTATTAATAGTGGTAGCATGTTATGTTGATGTTTGCTTGCATTGTTCTATTCATAGAGGGTATGACATTGTGGTATCCTCCTCTGAATAATTCATTCGAATTGACTTGGCACATGCTCATGCATGCATGACTGAAAAACAAAAGTCAATTAAGCCTTGATGATTTATTTTGACTCAGAGTTCTTGTATCACTTTTATGTCTCAATTAATTTCATTTTGTCGCAAGCATGATTATGACGGTTATTGCTCTCTTGATTGTCGCTTCCCAGTCTATTGCTAGCCTTCACTTGTACTGAGCGGGAATGCTGCTCGTGCTTCCAAAACCATGAAAACCAAGTTATTCCAAAGTGTCCACCATAAATACCTATGCATGGCATTTCGAACCATTCAAGTAAATTTTCATGTGCTACCTTTAAAACCTTCAAAGTACTTCTCAATTTGTGTCAATGTTTTATAGCTCATGAGGAAGTATGTGGTGTTTTATCTTTCAATCTTGTCATTCAGACTTTCACCAATGGACTAGTGGCATATACATCCGCTTATCCAATAATTTTGCAAAAAGAGCTGGCAACGGGGTGCCCAGTCCCAATTAATTATAACTTTCATCAATAATTCTCTTCACATGTTTTGCCCTGATTTATCAGTAAGCAACTTAATTTGCAAATAGACACTCCTCCATGGTATGTGAATGTTGGAAGGCACCCGAGGATTCGGTTAGCCATGGCTTGTGCAAGCAAAGGTTGGGGGGAGTGTCACCCATAATGAAACTAAAATACATGTGTAAACAAAAGAGAAGAGGGATGATCTACCTTGCTGGTAGAAATAACGTCCTTCATGGGAGCCGCTCTTGAAAGTCTGGTTGACAAGGGGGTTAGAGTACCCACTACCATTCGTTGACAACAACAAACACTTCCCAAAACAATTTTGCTTCTGTTTTAAAAATAAAAAGCTCTAGCACATGATAATCCCTGCTTCCCTCTGCGAAGGGCCAATCTTTTACTTTCATGTTGAGTCACCATCCTTTCTTTGAGCACTTTCTCGAGAGCATAGTTGTCATTCTTAGTGTAATGTGCTTGTCCCAGAATGTGGTTAACTGTGATATAACTTTGATGCTTTTATCTTTGATATCTTTGATTCTAGTCTTCCCATGAACTTCAGAGGTGCCTGGGCATTTATGTTTTGCTGTACAAAAACGGGCAAGCGAGATACCATCTTATCATATCCTATTATGAGCATTACAATCTTGTGAATTAATATGTTTCATGTTTGTCGCTATTAGTATGTTGGTATCTTTTCATAGTTTACATGCCTATTGAGTGACATTATTTGCATTTGCCTCATCTTGAATTGCCTAAGCATTTGTTCATATAGTGAGAATATATGCATCATATGAAGCAAATGTGTTCGTGAAAGTCTTTTATCGCACTCAGTTGTTAACTGAATTGCTTGAGGACAAGCAATAAGCTAAGCTTGGGGGGAGTTGATACGTCCAAAACGTATCTACTTTCCCGAACACTTTTGCTATTGTTTTACCTCTAACTTGTGTGTTTTGAATACAACTAATGCGGACTAACGCTGTTTTCAGCAGAATTGCCCTGGTGTCTTGTTTTTGTGCAGAAAGTCAACTTTCGGGAAAAACACCAGAAAAGATCGCAAACCTCCTATTTTACCAGAAGACTCACGGAGCCAGAAGGGGAGGCAGAGATGGGCCACGAGTGGCCCAAACCACATGGTGGCGCGGCCGGGGCCCACCGCGCCAGCCACTGAGGAGGGCGACTCGGCACCTCCCCGAGTCCCCCTTTCGACTACTTAACCCTCTCTGACCTAAAACGCGAGGGGGTCGTCCACTTCATCCAGAAACATCACCGTACGCCGCCGCCATCGCGAAACCTATTTCGGGGACCAGAAACTCCGTTCTGGCACTCCGCCGGGACGGGGAATTGGAGGAGATCATCGCCATCATCATCACCGACGCTTCTCCATCGACCATCCATGTTTCCCCCATCCATGTGTGAGTAATTCCCTGCTGTAGGCTGAGGGGGATGGTAGGGATTGGATGAGATTGTTCATGTAATAAGTTATAAGATCATTAGGGCATGGTGCCTAGTATCCGTTGTTAGTACTTATTGATGTTGTTGCAACTTGTTGAGCTTAATGCTTGTCACTAGGGCCCGAGTGCCATGATTTCAGATCTGAACATGTTATTGTTTCATAATGATATGCACTGTTTATTGATCATACCTGCAAGTTGTATACACATATTGTTGTCCGGAACCCGCGTCCCAAAGTGACAATAATTGGGACAGCCGAGGGGAATGGCTGCGATGTGAGGATCACATGTGTTCACGGCGTGTTAATGCTTTGCTCCGGTACTTTATTAAAAGGAGTACCTTAATTACCAGTAGATTCCCTTGAGGCCCGGCTGCCACCGGCTGGTAGGACAGAAGATGTTGTACAAGTTTCTCATTGCGAGCACGTACGACTATATACGGAACACATGCCTATGTTTACTTAGTACTTGGATGCTTTATCATTATTATCTGCAATGCCTATGTCTTGATTATTATATGAGCTATCTTATCCATGCAGCGCCCGTTCATCCATCCCTATGCCTACAGTGTTTTAATCCTACTGTTTACTGCAATCACTACTGCTGTCTCTATTTACTGCTGCTATTATTTCACCGCTACTACTATAAAACTGTTGCTACTGATAATCTGTGTCGAGCAAGACTATTCACAGGTGCAGCTGAATTGACAACTCCGCTGTTAAGGCTCTCAAGTATTCTTTGGCTCCCCTTGTGTCGAATCAATAAATTGGGTTTTACTTCCCGAAGACTGTTGCGATCCCCTATACTTGTGGGTCATCACTCCCTTGCGACTCTCATGTACCACTGATGCAATCTTCGCTTTGTGTTGATAGATTGTCAACCTGCTCGGGTCTGACCAGAGACTGCCCGTGAACATAGCTCCATGCTACCTTAGCAATGGGGTAACCAGTGTCACCTATGACTTGAGGAGCAACACTGAGACCAGTACTATCTTTCGTGTACGTCCTTATCGGGAAACACCTTGAGCGGGGCGATCGATTGTTGTTCTTGTTCTCCGAGCTGGGGAACTTTTTTTTTCCGCTTTACCCCAGTGAGCTATATGAATTCTAAATAGCGCGCTCATAGTCTGATGGCAACATCGGTTCCGGGTCCGATAAGTTTTGTAGAGCGCACAACGACATAGTTTCTCCTTTGGCTCGGGCTTTTTCGTGCAAGTTGTCCAGAGCTCAGTTTTCCTCGTCAGTCCTTTCGTAAGGTAACTTCTCAGGATCTTGTCTTTGACTTCTTTCTACATTTCTTCTTAGTAGGCGAAGCGGTGAGCTTCCGCTTATTTAGCAGCTTAGTGGCGGAGACGGACTCGCGCTGGGGTCCCTATCGGGGAGGGGTGGACTTTGCTGAGGTGGAT